>WNHD01000270.1:0-36531 GCA_011057455.1 Ganaspis sp. Gsp50 | reverse complement strand
CAACTTGAATGACCCCTTGGTTAGTAGACGAGAGTCTAGACCAAAAATATTAAAATTTATTATTTATTATTATGTTGCATTTCCGGATGTAACAATAGAAAGCAATGAAGAGAGAAAGAGATTGTTACTCTAGTTAGTCACAACACTAATTAACAAAGGAGTATTAATTCTATTGTTGAATTTTTTCATCAAGGAACTGAATAGAAATTGTGCTGAGCGCAAACTCTAAAAAAATACATTTGAAGAAGGGTTGGGAATTGGTCTTGTTTGAAATGATAAATAAGGTGGGATTTGTGTGAAATAAAGGGTTAAAGAGGAAGAGAAAGTCTTTTTGTAGAGAAATGAATACCTCATTGAAGCGGTTAATGAGAGTCTGCACAGAGGTGGTGACAGAAGCAGCAGTAGGCCAGGAGGCCTCTTCCTCCGTTTGTGTTCCGCTGCTCGTGGTGCAGCTGAAGTTGGCGCCGAGACCTGGTGATATTGACGATTTAACGGATGATTGCTTCTTGGATAAGATGGGGTCTTGTGCCACGTGCCGCAGGTACTCGCTGGGTGGTACCTGGTAAAACAAGTGGTACTCAGTCTCCGCCAACCTGAGCGCCACCTCCTCGGGGAAGTGCAGCAGCTTTTGCAAATCCTCCAGCTCCTCAGAGCTCCGAGGCAGCTGCGGCTGCGGCCGCTTCTCCAGCTCTGTAACATAATATCGATTTTTGACCGTGAGAATTGACTAGCAGAGGACCAAAGCTTTCATTTTACTAGCTGTGTGTCAATACGTTTCTATTTACGTTCTAGTTAAACTTAGCTAAAAGATATACACGTGAATCGGAGAAAAGCTCAAGGCTTTTGGCTCTGAATCGCGTTCACTTCACTTTTCAAGTCACATTTATTTTCTCGTTACTCGGAACTTCAAGGTATATCAAATTCTATTCATGTAATTCATATTCTTACTGATATTTAAGAAATTAATAGCATGTATTACAACAGGGTCTAACTTTTTTATGATTATTATAAAATACGACCGAGTGATAAACTTTGACACATTGATTTTGTTATGACACTTTCAATCACTGGCATTTTTTAAAATACTCCAATTATTATAATTATTTACTTTCGTGAATTAAATCATAAAAGGTCATCGTCACTATTTACTACGGAAGCATAAACACATCCCCTGTGAAACGCCAACCAAACGAAGTAGAAAAATAAAACATTTTTCAGGTAAAAGTCAACCACAAAAATTAACTAAACAGAATATATTCCCCAAAGGCAAGCAATGGAGATAATAAATTTTCAAAATTTCAGACCCTTTATCAATTTATAAGGTTTAATATCGATTTTGGTCTTATGTTACGATTTATATTTTTATAACAAACTTGAGCTTTACATTTTAAATAGAGTTGTTTAAATTATTTCAAGATTCCTACACTTTTATTTTTTCTGATTTCCATTTCTAAATTATTTTTCAATTCTTTTTTTATACCTGTTACAAATCCAACATAACTTTTATTCTTTCAACTCATTAATATTTCTATTTTCCAATTATCATTTCTAATTACTGTTTCTATTTTATATTTTTAATTCTAATTAGCATTCCTGAATTATGTTTTTAATTTGTTTCTTGAATTTCTATTACTTATTCTTAGTTTTATATTTTATACGCTGTATTATTATATTTCGTGTTCATGCGTCTGGTTTCCACTTTTAATTCCTATTTCTAATTTAATTTCTAATTCTATTTTCTTTTCGGAATTTGTATTATATTTCCATTGTTAATTCTATGCCAAGTATTTCTAATTCTAACTCCTACTTCCAATTTCTATTCGAAATCTTAATTTTTATTCGAAATTGTTATTCCTATTCGAAATTATTATTCGTATTCGAAATTGTTATTCCTATTCTTAATTCTAACTCCTTTTCCTGATTTCTATATTAAGAAATCATATTTTTAATGTTAACTCCTGTTTCTATTCCTAATTCATATATTTCTAATTGCAAGTACTGATTCCTGCTTTGTTCTTCTTCTATTCAAATTTCAATTCGTACTTTTTGTTTGTAAGTTCTATTTCTAATTCGCATTCCAAATTTTGATTCCTCAATTCTGCATGGAAGGGAATTTAGTCACGTAACACGTGAGAGTTGTTTTGTTAATCTAATCTGACAGATTACAGTTTATTCTGTAATTTGATTCTATTGTTATATATTGTAAATGCTAATACCCACAAAAATGTTTTTTTTTAAGAAGTTATTCTTCCAAAGTACAGATAATAATATGGAAGTCTTTTAATAGCTTTTAATAGAATAAACTAATTATTGTCTTTTAATTAATTTTTTAATTATTTTATTGTTTCTAATTTATATTACCAATTTCCATTTCTAATGCCAATTTACAATTCTTGTTCCTAACTCCTACTGCTAATTTTTTAAATTTAATTTCAAGTACTCATTTACTATTCCTGCTTCTAATTCCTTGTAACATATTAATTTTGTATTTCTGTTGCAGATTTCTATTCCTGATATCTTGATACCCTTTGTAATCTCCTTTCCAAATTTTTAAGAAAGCATAAAATACAAATAAAAATTAAGAATCCATTTCAGTATTAAAAAACAAATCGAAAACTTTATCGGAAACTGCATCGAATCCTATCCAATATTCCTATATAGTTTTCCGAAGTAGTTTCCGGAATAGTTTTGTAAATAGTTTCTGGTGTCCTTTTTGATGACCAAATTTTCGATGGGGAATAATTTCTATTTTGAATTCTAATCCACAGTCATAATTATGAGCATAATTCCATAATCCACAATTCTTAATTCGTAGTTCCAATTTCTATTTTAATTGTCTATCTTCAATTCCTATTTTAAATTTCTGTCTTTCAATTCCTATTCCAAATTTCTATTCCGAAATTTTATTCTTAGTTCGTATTTGTAATTCCGTTTGCGAATTATAATTCGGAATTCTAATGTCTAATTTCTCTTTTAAATTTTTATTTTCAATTGCAATTCTTAAATTTTTTCCAATTAATAGGGGAGTGAATGACATGGAAATTAAAAGCCTCAATTATGATAATGACTATTTGTAAAAATCTTTTGTAGAAAGAGCATAGTTGCATCATTAGGGAGTCATTTAACGTACAATAATCTGTAACAGTTTTTGCATGGTCAAATTGAGAAATTAATGCTGGACTTAACATTTCCCTGGTCCTCCTTTACTCACTGGAGGATTATGTAATATACGGACGACCCCTAACGTCTGAGTTCGATTTGCATTACAAATTAGTTGAAAGTGTTGGAGAGTCTTTCTCAATATTGCTCTAAGAGAACCATAAGGAGTCAATTTTCAAAACAGACAAAACTGATTCGTGGTTTCCTATTGTAATTTAAAGTATTTTTGCTAATTCTTTTGAAAGAATGCGAAAAATTGAGTAACAGTGGTAATTTCAATTATATTTATATCTATTAATTATTTAATATAACTGTTATTTATTTGTATCATACTCATGTCATATAACTGAGAAATGTTATTTAAATTTATAAAAATAAATCTCTCGCAAGTATTTAGAATTTAAATTCAAAGTTTCGCTACCTAAAAGAAACTAATCTCATACATAATGTGAAAATACTGCTGGGTTAGTAATTTGCAAATATACAGAAGTAGAGTTTATCAAAGAACTCGCAATATAAAACAATTCACGGCTGTTTTAATTTACCTTATACTCTTTAGAAGCTTTTGAAGTTTTTGTAATACCAATTTCACTTTTTCAAAAAATAAAAAAGGCGAGAAGTTAAAATGAGATTTTTTTAATTAGAGCACGAAAAGAAACGAGAATGGCGTATTCGTTCTTTATCACATAATATAATAAAAGTTCACAAGTATTTTCATTAAAAGTATTTCAAAATTTTGCGCTTGCTAAGTTCTAATTGTGTTAACTTAAGCTGATAAATTATGGGTGGCATTAACTTTATTGCGATTACTGCTATTATATTATACCATGGTAATTACACGAGATTAACGTACATTAATTTTCGCAATTAAGTTTCGCGTAAACTTTGAGAAATTTTAATTACTATTTTGAATTACACGTATTTCAAATGTTTAGAGTTTAATGTTTTTATGTTAAAGTCAGCAAGTTTAAAAAGTTAAAGTAATCGTCTCACGTGGTGAGAATGCTACAAAAACTCTCGCAAAAACCTTTATGTGGAAAGGCAAATGGGAATTTCACAAAAGATTCCAGATATAAATTCTTTGAGGGAATTTCATTATGATTGTATCCATTTGACACTAAAATTTCCTGCTGAATTTATATATTCAAATTCCTCATTGGATTTTATTGTAGAATTATTCCAGTAGAACAGTGTCGCCTTTTTTAATCTTTCTAATTAGGATTTGAGAAAAATCGTTTATTTCTATTTAGAGTGAGTTATTTTAGTGAAATGTTGAAAGAACCAATAAAGTAAACGTTATTGAATGGAATCTATGTGTGAGAATAAATTATTGGCAGTGACAATGAGTTTAACATTATGAAGGATAGCTATTTCGAAATGAGGTTACAGGTAACGAAATAACCTGAATCAATCAAAATTGAAGCATCTACTTCGGTGGCCATGACCAAAAGCCCCAAGTCTCCCTAAAGCGTGCTTTAGGCCGAGTTACTAGATTTGATATACATATTTCATTTGCAGCTTCCACTACTCTACTCAGTAGGCACTAATGTTAAAGAGGCATCTTCAAGATAACTAGAGACTTTTTAAAACCATTGCAACCGAGTTTTTTTCTTCTCCTCACTTCTTCAAAGCATAAAAGAAATTTTCTAAATGGGCATCTTTTGTTTTTCCGTTTTCGCAAATTTAACAAATATAACATCTTTCTGAACGATTGCTTTTAAAAAATTCTAAAAAATAGCATTCAAAACTTCCCTTTCTTAATTACCATCTTCTGCAAAAAATAACTCGATAAAAAATAACCTCGATACTACATTTCTAGAACTTTAAACATGCTTATTTATTCTTATGTAAATTGGCTTTAAGTAATTTTAAATTTAAATAAATAAATAACAAAAGTAAGCAGTAATCTACGCCAGACAGGAATAGGAATCTTTCATCCAATCAGGAAACTTAGCAAAATATGAAAACTAGTGAAGAATCTACTCCTCGTTGGAGCCCAAACAAAGGATTCTTTGTCCACCGAAAAGTAAGCATTTAACACTTGATATGTCTGGGATTAATTATAGTATTCTTCTCCATGTCATTTTACAAATCCCTGATAATTGGAATTCAACATAAGACTGAATAAACAAAAATACAAACATTTTCATACGAAAGGGGCATCCTGAAACATTAGGTACTTTACTGGCTAGATACCGATCAGTTGTCTCAGACTTTCGGCGGGAAAAATTTAAATATAGTGCCCAAACTCTTTTCCATAAAGTTCAGGTAGTCAGTATTTAAAGTATTTGTCATAAGATATTCTCAAAATTATTTTTCAATCACAGGTTTTGAATGCTAAAAGATTCAAACATATTTTCCTGGAATTTTGCAGAACTGTCAGGAAAAGAAAGAAGAATTTTAAATCAGAAATGATGAGCAATTTTGCTTTCTCATAGACGTAGTATTTTGAAAATAGTTTTGATGAAAAAAATGTAAAATGGTGTCAATCAAAACTTTGATGTCATGATATAAAAAAGGAAGCTTCATTTATTACTGGCATTTTCACACTTCGATAAATTGAATTGATTTATATGGAAATTGAGTTCTGAAAACACAATTTCTATTCTTTTAAACAATATTCGAAAAAATATATTATGCAGTACATTCTCTTTTTCTCTTGTTATAAAAATAAAAGCATTTGAAAGATGAAATGAAAACGTACAATTTTAAAAATTGGATAAATGACATTTTATTATATAACCTTTTGTTGAATGAAAAAAGATATTTATTAGCCCATAAGTTTATCAAATAAAGTTAATCTTTGTCAATCGTATTCACTTTGTGCAGAGAATATTTTTTTCATAAAGCTCACATTTCGAACAAATATATGAAGTTTACAAATATATTGCAACTTTTATGACCCATGGAATATTTTAATTTTACGTTCTAACTGTCGAATTATATGGCTCATTTTTATTACCGTCAATATTTGTAAACAATTTTAATGTAAGGTTTGATGGATTTTGAAACAATTTTTATTTTAAAAAATTTTACTGACTTTACTGTTTTTACTGTTATTGATAAAGATAATTAAAATTATGACACATTATTAAGTTAATAAAATCCTGATCAAAAGAGAATTACAAAATTACAATTTTTGTTATTACTCAAATTAATTTTTCATTCTTTTTACGTCCATCCAATTATCTTATGAAGAATTATTTCTTGGCCATTCTTGGACGAGGTTGGAAAAGGAAAAATAAAGAAAAAGAAACTTCAATTTTCCTTCTTAGAATTGTCGACGTTTCGAAGTCGGGTCCGACTTCCTCTTCAGGATTTTATTCAATCATGTCATTAATATAAACATTGTGTCATGTATCATAGTTGTGCAATGTGGCACTATGTGTTGAGGCATATCCTCATTTTTTAGTGTACATCACTCACAATACACCATAAAACAATAAAAACAGTGTTACAACTAATTATACAATAAAATTATAAATCTTTAATACATTTTTAATTTTACTCTTAACGGAGATTTTGTAGACCTTTCTAATTTCAAATTAATTTCATCGAATAAATTAACATACAATTTACGTATAAAAGTGTACTTAAAATTTTGTTAAACGAGTCTCTTCCTTTAATTTCAAGTTTCCCTATTTTTTGAAAAGATTTTAAAAGTACCAAATCCTATTTTAAATTGACGATCTTCGTTTCTGGATACTGGAAAAATGTGGAATTTCAATGTTGTCATTGTTTAAATGGAAAATTAGGTAGAGAGTGAATTTTTAGAAAAGAGAACGAATGTTAAATCGTAAAGAAGAATAAATGTCCCTGGATTGTAGAAAGGTTTAAATACTTCTCTCAGTTTAATGGTATTGTCGTTCCAAGTTCACTTCAATGGATGAAACAGTTGGAGCGAAAATTAATCGCGTATGTGTGCGCGAACACCAGTTAAAACTCTCCATAGTTCTCTCCCAATGGGACAGCCTGTGTCAGAGCTGAATTTAAATAACAACTGAAACACGATCTTCTACACCATTGTGTTCAAGAGTTGCTATAAATTCTTAAAACCCTTACAAAAATTGAAATTCAATAATCAAACATAAGTCATTCGAGCGGTGAATGCATTTCCGATTGGCAGTTGTTTCAAATACATTCTCACACACAAACACATGTATTACATTTCGTTGGCAAAAGTATACAGGAGAGAATATATACATATATTATGTATTATATTATACATAAAACATATATTATATATAACTATATATAAGAAGATTTTAAATCAACATCAATCAATATCAATTTTAAGAAAGAAAAGTTGGTAGTCGTGGAAAAAGTCAAGCCCCTAAAATAGATTATACGTTTCAAATCATCTAAAATATTTCGAAAGACGTGTTGGAATGCATTTTTTAACTAGTTTTTTTTATAACTTTTGCATTAAACTCCATTATAAACGTGTAATTGTTCATTCATGGAATGAAACTTTGACGTGATAAAATCGCTCGGAAAATTAACGGTAATTAACATACAGAATTATCATGTTCTTGAAACTTCGACAGAAATACCGACAAGCCCTTGGGATATTCTGAACAATTTTCGGGATAATGAATCACAAATAGTTTTATGTAATTCTGAATTTAAGGAATTTTATGGTTAAAAATTGTACCGATGTAGTAAGAATTTTTAACAAATTGAGGTAATTTGAGAAAAATACACATTTTCTGTAGAACTTGTTGATGAAGATACTTGTTGCTTTAATCACTTCCAAGTTCATCTCGTAAGTTCACTTATAAGATACTAGACTAGTAGTTAACCATTAGTATCTATTACTAGTAGTACGTTCTTTGTTAGTTTCCCTCTTGAGTTATCATATTTCTAACACTGTCCAAAGATGTGATCTATATATTTTCCAGATGCTCACAGGTCACAAAATATGTCGCCTTCTACTAAATGAATAGTGGAAGACAGATAGTAATAGCTTTTTTTCACTCGATTGATCCACATTACTGTCTCTCTTAGAAAGTTGAATTTTTGGAACAAGAAAGTGTAGTAAAGTTGTAGTAGTAGTCTATATCTCTTTCTGTTTCCTGTTCTTGGTTGATCGTTTTTATTTTAAACTCTTCCTTAAATATTGTCTAAAAGTCAGTGTAGGTTATTCCTGTTATGATTATGTTATTTGAAGATTGAACCGAAGGCAAAGAATAGTTTCTGCTAGAACCAAGGGAATGAGGAAGAGGCCCAGAATTTTGGAAGTCTCTTATTTTCTCTTATTTTCGCTTATCGTCTCTTTACGAAGAAGTTGAATTTTAGAATTGTACAGAATGTTGGATAAAAAGAATGTGATTTATATTGGGTGTATGATGAATTTACGTTTACTGGCTTCACAATTTATTGTTTATGATTTTAGTTCTTCAATGTGTTTAATCAGTTATTAATCCTAATTGATTTGGGAATCATTCGGTGATCAATTCGCCCTCTGCGTTCTGTGAGAGATGCGTCAACTTCCAAGGTTCTCGTTCTATTCCCCGGGCAACGTGGTCGTCGCATCAATGCTCTTTGCAGCAATGCAATAACGACCACGGCAAACGGAAGCTCTGGTCTCAGGACCGCCTTGCCAGGGTGGTAGTACCTGATATTGGCCCCTGGTATAGGGATACAGACCAAACAAAAAAGATGAAATGAGCAGCAATGAAGAAATCGAGTTTATAGTGCAAGGGAGGGATACCCTAGTGTCGGCGGCTGTGAGTGAACAAGCAGGCTCCCACGCGTCGAAATCCAACGACCGCAATGCTCCGACGGTGGACCTCTTGGCCCCCGGAGCATCCAATGCATCAAGGGAAGAAAGACGATCAGTATTAATAAAGCCACCTTTATTGTTGGCCACCATCTAGATCGTCAAGTTTATCAAGTCTTGCCAACTTTGCAATTGAGCAACGCCATTGCTAAAAACTTGCAAAGCTGCCTTGAGGATAGAGAGCGCAGCATAAAGCAGAGAAATGAAGAGGAAGTGCTCATCCAGCAGATTAAAGACCAGGTAGGGGAAATGTTGAAGGCCTGTGAGAAGCAGACGAATGTCTCCATGGTCATCAAGGACGGATTGAAGCACGTAAGAGACTGGGTGGAGATGGCCCAAGGTTAGCATGCAGAGGCAGACCAGTCGGACAGGATGATTGATCGAGGCTTGCAATTCACGGAGGACGGGCTCAAGGTCCGCCAAAACTTGCGAGAGGGCGTCCAGACGAGACAAATCCATAAGGTGGTCCTGGAATGCCATAAGACGGAGAAGAAGACCAAGGGTGGCAAAAGAATCCTGAGCGGGTCTGGAGAAGAGGGGAATGAGAAGAAGACGAAGAAGAAGAACTCCCAGGCAAAATCTTAGCAGAAAAGGTCAAGTCTCTGCCAAAAGAGCCTACAAAGTCGAAGACCAAAGGAAAGGAGAAAAAACGAGAAGAGAGGTCAACCCCGGTTCGACCGAGAACATCTACGATGCTCATTCGAGTCTCCAAGGGACAGACATACGCGACTGTACTTGGAAAACTTCGAAAGGAAGTCGATCCGGTGTTGTGCTAATCTGAAGTTATTGGTGCTAGACAAATGCGGAAAGGTGATCTCCTCCTAAAGTTGGAGGGAGAGCAACTCTAACAGGGAGATGTTTACCGCAAAGGTATCGGAAGTAGTTGCAGAGATGGCGACTGTCCAAATATCGTATGACCAGAAAGTCACTCTGGAAGTCCGAGGTTTGGACAGTCTCACAAAAAAGCAGAGGTTGTCTCGGTTCTAGAGCGCGTCCTCAGAACAGCGAAGATTGAAAGAATGGTGAAACTTCTCCCCGAAAATCAACGAGGAATCAAGTTGGCTGTGATCACCATAGCATGACGAGAAGCAGCAATCCCGGAGCGCCTTGGCCACGTCAAGGTCAGCTTCATGAGTTGCTGTGCAAGAAAGAGAGTTACAGTGACCAGAAGTCATAGGTGCCTTGATTTCGGACACAAAGCTGCGCAGTGCAAGGGGGTAGGTAGATCCTCTGCCTGTTATAAGTGCGGAGAAACTGGCCACACCCTCGCCTACTGGAAAAAAGATCCTCGCTGCTTCTTGTGCAGCGTGAAGAAAGGGCAAGCTTTCGATCATGTCTCAGGTTCGGGCAAGTGTGCCGCATTCCAGAAGGTTCTGGAAGCGGCTAAGAAAGGAAGAGGCGCTTAGGCGCTCTTAGTTTTAATTACCGTAATAGTACGCTTTGTCCTGGATCCGCCGGAGAATTAAGTCTCTGGCGGATGCACGACCAGATCCACAAGTTACATGAGTTCTTCCAGGAGAATTGATGTGAACGTGTTTGGTGACACAAAGCTACTAAACTATGTTCTCAGGTGGTGGGTAGGGTAAACTTCGATTGACCGTAGGCGTAGGGCTGCAGGCTGAAGCTTCGCGGCTCATTGTTTAAAACCAACTGAAAGAGAGACTATTCTTTTGGGGAATAATCTCCGGAATAATTATCCCGCTGGCTAAGACGTTGGTGATCGGGGGATTCACCCTATGATATCAATGCCACGGCATACGGAAGCTCTGGCCTCAAGTTCACCTTGCCAGGGTGCCTGTACCTAATAGTGGCCGCTGGTTCATGGATACAGACCACAGAAATGATGGAAATCAGTGTGATCAACAACAAACTACCATAAATGGGTACCTTGAAATAGGGTAATTCCACCATCGGTACCGATCGGGTGGAAGCCCCGGTGGCAGATCCAGGTTTCGCGGATTTTGGGGGCAGCCAGTCTTTCTCCAAAATAGGAGAAGTAGTAGAATCCCGACACTGAGGGTTGAGAATAGATCTCTTTCGGGGCCTATCAGCAACCTTCACTTCGCAAGTTCTGCCAGCGATGAGAGTGTCCTTAGCAATGTTACGGCTGAGGATATCTCATGATAAGTGAGAACAAGTACAGGGTTGAACAAATTCATTTCAGAGAGGAGGAGAGGTCTTACTTTCCTAAGATTGTGGGAAAAGTAGTCGAAATACTCAAGGCTTCATTTTAACATTGCATGCTAAACCCCGCTTTCTCCCTTAAACCTCTAGTTATTGCCCAAATCAGATGTTGGAAGGAGGAAGGCAGGGTTTACGTCATTTTCTGATCTATAAAAAATTTTTTAATAGAGTTCCGTCAAATCCAGCTTTCTCCTTTTAACGTTTGATTTGGGCAGTAACTAGAGGTTTAAGAGGCACAGCAGGGTTTAGTGACAATGTGGATAAAACCTGCTTTCCTCCTTTTATCTACTAAGGATGTTAAAGCATGTAATCAGGTCTAAAGGTTCGACGCGGGATTGGATAAGAATCGCGTAGAAGCAGATGCGGCAGCGGTCAAATTTGACAAAGAGATCGTATTGTCTGAAGAAGGGCGCAAAAAGCGCCGAAGGATAAGAGAAGACATCTAATCAAGCAAATCCGCAAGGTTGTCCTGGAATGCCACAAGAAGCAAGATCAGGCAGAGCTACCTTTACAGATAAGGTGAAGTCTCCTCCGAAGGAGTCTTCCACAGGAACCTTAAAGAAAAAGAAATAAAAATAGAGGGGAAGGCAAGAGCGGGACGACCAACAGCATCTACGAAGCTCATTCGAGTCTCGAAGGTACAGACGTACGCGCATGCACTTGGAAAACTTCGAAAGGAAATCGATCAGGAGTTGTTCCAATCCGTGTATATTAGCGCAAGGCCCACTAAAAAAGGTGAAACCCTCCTAAGGCTAGGAGGAGGAAAGCATTTACCGTGAAAGTATCAGAGGTAGTTGGAGTGAGGGCGACTGTCCAAATGCCGGATGACAAAAAAAGTTACTCTGTTACTGAAAGTTACTCTGGAAATCCGAGACTTGGACAGTCTTTTACGAAGGAAAAGAGGTTGTTTCGGCTCTGAAGTGTATCCTAGAGGCACCGAGGATTAACAGAATAGTGAACCTTTTTCCCGTAAATCACCGGGGAATCAAGTTGGCCGTGGTCACCGTGGCACGACGAGAAGCAGCAACTCTGAAGCTTTTTTAGGCCATGTCATGGTCGGCTTTATGAGTTGCTGTGCAACGAGGAGAGTTACGGTGACCATGTGTCGCAATTGCCTAAATTTCGGGCACAAAACTGCGCAGAGCAAGGGAGTGGACAGATTCTCCGCCTGTTGTAAGTGCGAAGAAACTGGTCACACCCACTCCAACTGCAACAAAGATCCTCGTTGCTTCTTATGCAACGTGAATGAAGGTCAGGACTGCTACTATGTCTCAGGCTTCGGCAAGTGCGCCGCTTTCCGGAAGGTTGTGGAAGCGGTTCAGATAGGAAGAGGCGCTTAGGCGCTGGTTTTTCGTTTAAAATAGTACGCTTTGTCCTGGATCCGTCGGAGAGATCCGCTGGAGGATGCACGCCCAAATATACGGGTTTGTATTAATTCGCATAGGCTAAAATGGTTAACGGACGGTGGTATGGTAGAATGGTGATGCTTTTATCCATAAGGTCCCTGGCGGTCCTCAAGACCCTGTGTTCTACGTGGATTGTTGGTCGATAAAAGACAGGATCCAAGCATGCTTTACAAAATTCCCGTTGAGTGTGGGGATGACTTTCTGGAGACTCATACCAGAGTATAAAGGTACCAAGGGTGACCGGGTAGCTCGCAGTTGGACCATTGCCTCTGCCTTTTATCCTTCCACCGCAGTCGCTGGGTTGATCTTTTGATTAAAATGGTTAATAGCGCACATCGCTTGATGATAGTGTCTAGTTGGAATGACCCGATCGAAGGTGCATGATCTTTTATTCGCCACGACGTGGGAGATGCGGTCTCAACTCGGTTAGCAGTAATGCAAATACTGTGAGAGCTTGGAAAGACGCCCAAGTTTCACCAATGATACTTGATAGAGGGTATTCCACCTCTGTGTAGAAATTCGGTACACTTATGAACCTCCAGATTTGGGTCTGAGCGAAAAGTGCGAGCTGATCTTTGAGTACAATCACATTGATATTGTGGGTCTGTATGACTGGGGATGGGTATTGAATGTGGCCTCACCCTACCACGTAACCCTACAGCTTTGAACACCTTGAGTGATTAGATCTATCGATAAATGAGTTACACAAAATCAACTAGTTTCAACAATTGTACAGGAAGGTGTCTCGGTTCCGATCAAAGAAAAATGGACAAGACATTTATTTCAACGGAAACAGTGGACTGTTTCCATCGATTTGATAGACATAGGTGTTCTTGCATTTGCTTGAAGTGCTTGGTCGAGCGTATCTCGAATCCGATGCTCGCACAGAAAAAACAAAATGTTCTTTTTCAATGCATCATCTGTTAAATTCCAAGATAAATTGGAATTCTACAGGCATTTGCCTATAGAAATACAGGTTCATCTTGAAATTTAACATTTTGTTTTTCTTGTGCGTAGGCGAACCGTGTTGTTCAGTTTGATTGATATACTGGTTTATTTAATTGGCTGCATTAGAAAAATTGTACTTCGACAAAATGGAATGGTCTTCAAAGATAAGTTGAAATGATGTGAGTATTAACGCACTGCTGAAATGGTATGGTGTACTATCAAAGCGAGGAACTGTAGTTTTTCTTAAGATTAGCCATTGTTCGTTTTAAAAAAATGACACTTGTATCTAAAGTTATATTGCACATGAGAGAAATGTTTCTGTTTCCCAAGACGGCAGCAAACGCTGGCTTGAAAAGTAACAACTTGTTCCTAAAAAAGCAATATTGATTCTCGCGTCAAATGGTACAGCTCCCTTGCATTACTGTAACTCTATTCGCGAAACAAGCAGAGTTCTCAAAAAATGTAATTAATAACCGTTTTCAAAAAAGTTCTTCAGTTTGATTTTTTCAGTTTGGGATTCGTTAATCCCGTAGCTATTCTTAGAGTTATTCCAAAGTTCTTCGAAAGAATCAATCTCTGAATAAGACTACCTAATCCAATTAATATCAATTAAATTAGATCCAGTTCGGTATTTTATAACCTTCATGTGCATAAATAAATGAAAGAAATAAGTTGTGGTTACTTTATTAATAACAATAACTTAACATTCGTGAACACAATTAGACAAAAGAAAGTTTAACGAACAAAAAATTTATCCCTTTGTCTCTTAGTATGACTTCAATTTCGCTTTGTTTTGACAACTAACAATTGAGGCTTTTAAATTATCATGCCTTTTCAAAAATATCAGGATTATAAAGTCTAAATTGCATCCTTTTATTACACACCAGCGACAATATTGTATGTTCCATTTTATGCAATCCATTCAATAGCTAATAACTCACTTTTTGATATTACTAGTTTTCAGAAAGCTTTTACTCAACAGATTTCAATTCTGGATATATGAATTTTCTGAAAGGCTTCGAGACGATTTGTTCCCGTTTGATTAGTTTTCCAGTTTTTCATTCTACACGCTGCATGGAATTTTATTTCAAAAATATCAGCATCAGTTCATAAATTTTAGATGCTAATGAAAAGAAAAAACTAAAAAGGAAAGCAAATTGTTCATGAAATGGACACAAATTATAACTAGTCATAGATTCATACAAATAGTTTTCAATTATTTTATTAATTACTGTTCATGTAAATAATAAAAAATTAGTGTAATTTTCTTGAGAAATTTTGCAATGATTTTAATCTTTATTACCAGTATTAGCCTCTGATAATACGAGTCACCATTAATCTTTCTGTCAATTTTTTTGTGGAACTGATGCTTTAGAGTGTAGGGGTTTGTCAAAAAAGCGTTTATCTTCGATTCTACACGGACGTCATTTCTATGTCATTTTGTGTTAAAAGCAATCGTCTCACTATGATTCATATCGCGCCCTACTTTTAAAATTCTATTAAAAATAGTAAACAACTGTTTTATTTAATAATAACAAAAATACTTTTAGAAGATATTTTTGAATTACTTCACTTCTTTTCTTACATCTAATCTGGGAATACTGTAACAAGAGTGCGATCTTGATTCGTCATTTTTATTGTAATAATTATGAGTGTTCGATATTCAAATAAATATATTTACATTAGAAAAAATGTGCGCATGCGTTTATTCTCTGTCATGTCAACACAGATCGTCTGCTAATCGCCACGCCTGGTAACATGCGCGTCATTTTCAGACAATAAAATTATTAAATATCAACAGACATAATTGAAATTTCTCAAGTTTGTTTGTTCACTATTAAAATAGAGTTGTTTTAGATTACTTTTGTCTTTGATTTATTAAAATTGGTTTGGCGGCTCAAAAGTTATAACAATTATTTGTTTGAAGAGGTTAATTTACAAAAATTTTGAAAAAATAACTCAATTTGTTTATAATAGTTTCCACTATGTTGACTTTATAAAAATGTTTCCTTCTTGAGTCGAATTTAAAAAAAAGCGATGAAAAGGAGAATAAGAAAAGTGTACCTTATCAGGTAATGGTGCGGCCACGTGGGGGTGGAGGATGCAGAAGTGGCTGAATGTCGTGTTGGTGTAAATAAGGCGCGATCACACAGAAAGCGGGTTAAAGTCGAACTTGGTTGGAGAGCTGGCAAAACATGTGCAACTCAGTCCAATAGCTGAAAGAAACGTCTCTTCGCACTTTTCCAGCCTACATCAAGTCGGCTGCATCGATAAATCCAATCGTCTGCCGTCTTCCCTTTATCCATGCTTCTTTCTCAGTCTGACGTACGTACGCATCGATTCAACACTCTGAAAAAGAGAAAAAGGTCTCACTTTATTATTAACCCAGAGAGTGATTTATGTCTTTTTCAACAAATCTGTCCGAATCGTGAGACAAGAATTTTCTTCTTTCTCCAATAATCTTGGATGAAAAGCAGACATAAAACCTTTTAAGAAAAATCTTCCCATTTCTCCTATTGGAGAACGAAACTCGTTTTTTCTGAAAGACAAAATTATGTTAAGAGGGAAATAACAATACTTATTGTTCAATAACAGTTTAAAGAAACGGTAATTTTACTTTACTCTTGAGATAATGAGTATTTTCTAAAAATCAGTGAAACGGTTTTTGTAACCATTTTGTTTTTATTCTAGCAAAGAAAACATTTTCATGTCGATTACCGATTGCATTGTAAAACTATATTTCATCAAGTGGGGTTTCTTTTAAAACTAATAAGGACGTGCGAAAAATTCACATAATTAAATTTAAATGGGTGGAAAGTTTTTTAAAAATATCCAAAAACGTTGATGAGCAATTTTTCATGATTCAACAATTTATTTTGGATGAAAGCATAGAAAAGGAAACAGACGTTTTGTAGTGACTGCAGCGCCACCGGTAGCAGGCGTGCTTAAACTGAGGTGGGCGTAGTACATAACCTATTGCAGCTGACCCTGATGAAAGATGAAACAACTAAACGAAAAACAACGAAGGTAGTATTTTAATATAATAATTTGAATGAACTAAAGGAAAAGGATATATGATACCTTGAATAATTCCCTTTGCAGTAATTTAAATAATTGTTTAATTTCGACAATGAAGTCATCGAATATTCAATATTAATTTACATGAAAGCTGATCCTACTGTTTGGTTGTTTATACTAACAGACGAGTGATATAATATAACCATGGAAATGATTAAATCCATATGTAAATTGAACTTAGTGGTACAAAATTTAGTATCTTCATATTTTACATTTAATCTACTGCTTTCAACGAAAACTGTGCTAAAGTGTTTGAAAACAAAATTATAGATAAGTAACCACAATCGATGGAGAAATTTCGCCATGATAATATTCTTGTGTACACAGCAAACCTGAATTTTACGTAACCTCGTTTTCAACGACATTGATGAAAAGGTAAAAGTAGACTACATTGTTGCATTATATTAGAGAAAATTTTCATCCCTTTATTCGTTGACGTAATAAATCTCTTTTTAAGAAAGGCTTTTTCCTTAATTGCAGATGCTGGTTAAACAGATTTTCCTTTAATAACTTTTTATTTACATAACTTTTTTTCAAGTTAAATGGCGTCTTTCAGTGCTATGAACAGATTTTACTCAAAGACGTCAAACATTTATTTCTTAACGTTTTCTCAAAGATTCATTTTTTAATTATTTTCAAATATCTCTTTATTTAAATACGCATTTTTGTCAAATATTCGAATTTTTTTCTTTTTTTACAAGTTTTCTTCTTTTACATATACATATGTATGTGGAAAAATTTCTAAATAAAAATTATTTCACGAAACAAACACTTTTCTGGCGATATCGATTCCGTCGAGTTCTCGTGTTTTTATTTTGCTCTAGTGACATCATAGCGCAGAAGGTGAAACTTTCTAAAGTTGGGTGAAAACTGTGTGATATCAAGAAAGCTTCTTTTTCATAGAAAAATTTAACACAAACTTTTCAATTTCTTTTACTTACAAATTGCCGTTAAAAATGGATTGGAAATTATAAACAAACAAAAAACGGAAACTTTGCAGCATTATTGGCAGTAAATTTTATTATTATTATTATTATTATTATTATTATTATTATTATTATTATTATTATTATTATTATTATTATGGATTTACCAATTACGATAATCATCAAAAAGAAGTTTTGTAAGTTCGAATTTGCCATAATTTTGAATGAATGATGAACATGTTTCTAAAATTCACTTTTTTGCGAATTTGAAGGTTGAAGAAGAACGTAATAGGATTAATTTCAAACTTCAAAGTGCACTCTGTGTTTTCATTTCAGGATTTTGTTGAAAATATTTTTGACCTATACGCTTTTTCACATTGTTTTCTCAAAGATTATATTTCGTTAAAAGATATTTTTCAATTTCCGATATTCAATATACACAAAAAAAGGAGAAAAAATAAAAAAAAGATAATCAGAAGATAATCAAGAAAGGATAATCAAGGTATAAATGCTTTGTCTAATGAAGCATTGCTGACAAAATGAGGGTTGCAGTTTGGATATTCAAAAGGACTGGATTTAGCAACTACAGCTGAACAGAAACTCAATTACTGTTAGAGAAGAAATATTTATGGATTAAGATTCATTTGAATGAAAATCACTCGCAATAATGATTGTGTTAAAGAAGATGATTTATAAATTTAAAAAACATTAAATAGAATATTCCGTACGACAGCTTTAGCCCTTTATTGTAGGCTACAAATATAATCTTAGAATAAGAAATAAATTTTCATAAGCGTAGTGGTTGTAATTGATTAGCAATTAATAGTATTTATAATTATGTTTATTTTTAGAATAAGTGAAATAATTTTTCTATTTTTTTCTTTAATAAAATTGTATGTCACCTTATGGTAATAATTTGTTTATCTTCTATAATAAGTGACTTTCTCGCGCGCCTGGACGCATGGAATTTGAGAATGAGAAATAAAAAGAGAAAGAGAAAAATAAAAAAATAAATAAAAAGAATTTCAATTTAAAATAAATTTTTTGCTATAAATAAGAAGTGAAAGAATGCGTTACTGTAAACAAAGTTTAATATAACCATTTTTATACTGTTTGCAGTTAAATCAAGTTTAGAACTGTAATTTACACGGAAAAGACTAAATATTCATAAACGTGTAAAGACTGTCAGCGTGTAGTCTTTTGAGAAATTTAGAGAGAGCGTTAAACTAAGGTCGTATGTCTCTTTAACTCTAATAAAGTAGACAGAAATAGAGTAGTGGCGTGCCGAATGGGTTTCGGAACACTGGATAAATTGGAACCTCGCCTCTGTGGATAATTACCCTTTTTACATTGAATCCGTGCATTGAACTATAACAGCATCAAAATGCGAATCACATTGTTAAAGAGAGCCATACCGCTTTGGGAGAATATATTACAATTGAAGCCATTTGTCTTTGTCCGACTGGTTGAAACGATAGGCAGTCCAACTAACTGCAAATACATGATTCTCATAACGATATGAATTGTAACAGTCACGTATCATGCAAACAATTCTAATCGTCTATAATGAAAGAGAATACAAGTTTAATAACAGTCTGTCCCATGTATCTCATATAATCCATTATTGGCTCAAACCAGCACTGGAATT
Source organism: Ganaspis sp. Gsp50 (assembly GCA_011057455.1). NCBI lineage: Eukaryota > Metazoa > Arthropoda > Insecta > Hymenoptera > Figitidae > Ganaspis > Ganaspis sp. Gsp50. The sequence continues at coordinate 17,400 of WNHD01000270.1, read as the reverse complement.
CATTAATTTTTATCAGTTTTTTAATGAACGAGATGGATGAGAATTGCGCACATTTTGATGTTTCTTCAACTCTCTCGGGATAAGATTGTGAAAAATTAGTCAGGCAACTTAATCAAGTAATGACTTTTTCTTTCGTCCTTGAGAATATTGCATGTGAAATTAACTTTGTGTAAAGTTATAATCAAAGTTGTGATTCCTGGTATTAATCCCTTAATAGGTAAACAAAGCTGGATTGACACATCCTTGCTTATAGTAAACTCAATTATTAGGGTACGTAAAGTCAAATAATGCAACTGTTCATTATTGAACAAAAGTTCATTCATGGAATATTTCCAAATCTTCTAGAATAATCTTATAATTATGCAATAATTCTCAATATTTTGGAATAATTAAATATCCTTTTTTCTTCATTTTTGAACCTTTTAGATAAACCTAAACTATAATTTTTTAAATTTGTAAAACTATTTGGGTATGATTATGTAATCTGAATCTCCATCTCATCTCCCTGACCTTCAATTTTTTTGATTTTTACAAAAATTGAAAAAATTGTTGGTCAGGGAGATGAGATAGAGATTTAAATTACATAATCGCACCCCTATTTTAATACGGATCTTTTGAATATTGGAAATTAAAATTAATTTTTATAATTTAAAGTACCTGTAATATACTAAAGGCATATTTGAAATAAAATACAGTTGATGAATGTTATGCTGATCGTAAAAAGAATTAGCGAGATTTTGTTATGACGCATTTGCATTTTGAGTATTGTTTTCTTGACACAGGTAATATTTGATGTAGCATTAACTGGGATTAAATAATAATCGTAGTTATGAAACTATGTTAATCTGTTAGTACAAGAGCTTATTATTCCGCTGTCGTCATGTACATGTATATTAAAGTATTAGATGATTAAAATTGTCCAGTTCCAAAAATATAACACTTGTATGAATACAATTATTTTCAAATAACATTCATCTTGTGCTAAAATATTGTTTAATCAAGAGAATTTTAACCATATTTAAAATAAATTGGCTTCCCTTTAACACAAATGTTTCAAAATTGAATAAAGCAAACAAAACTGATTCAAAAAGTCCTTTTCCATTTTTCAAAATATTGAGTCGTTCAAGATTTATCACGATTTAAAGTTACTCAACTGTGTGCGAACCTGGCGAGGCCTAATTTGCGCGCGCTTTTAAGCTTGAGCCGCGACGTCGCTGCGGCTGTCCTGGGTTGTGAACTTTAAATTAAAATAACTTCTAAACGACTTAAAATTTTGAAAAATGGAAAAGGACTTTTCGGTTCAGTTTTATTTTACTTTATACGATCGCCTTAGAATGGAATGTTTGCACATTGTTAATATGCACTGGGTTCTTGATTAAGGAGCCAAATGGAGCCTCGACTGTTCTTGGAGGGCGTAATAAACAAGCAAGAGCGTTAAAGTGTTTTCAAACTAAAGCTGCAAAATAAAAATAAATGCAAGCAACTCGATTGCAATTTTAGTGTATTTCGTTTATTATTTTTCATCAATATAAAAATATTTGTATATTTATTTTCATGAAACTAAGATCTTCCCCTAACTATCAGTCACTCGTTATTTTTGAGGGAATCTTGTTATTAGAACGTTTCCCTTACTTATCAACCCAGAGGACATACTATTTTATTACTGTTGACGCTCTATTTTGTAACAATTATTTCAATTCAAAACAAAGCTTATTTATTTACACAATAAACGGGACAAGCCCTTTTGTACAAAATATTTGTTATATTTAAACAAATATCTTTTTCTCAAAATTATCTCCTTTCCGCATTTTTTGAAAAAGTATTTCTCAATTTAAAATTTATTTTACTCCTTTTTAAAGATTTAAAGAATAAGTGCTAGCACTTATTCTACATTTTGGCTTTATTTTTTGTAAATAATTTTTTGTTACTCAGTAACAAAACTTGTTAGCTGAATATTTAAGATTGTAATCCTAAATCCAAAAAACTCTTTATATTTTATTACATAGTTAGAGAGGATTCGATATTCAAAGGATGTAAACCGGAAGCTATTCAAAGTTTGTCACATCCTATTGGAGAGTATTTGTGGTTGAAATCCGATAAATTGAAAGCATTTGTATTTTAACGTTTTGTGTCTAATGTTCTCTAAAAGTAGTTTAATGTACAATTGCTGGGCAAACAAAAAATGAATTTAATTGTTTAAAAACACTGAACAATAGAAAATTGCGAAAAGAAATTATTGCAATTTAAATTCCATACCGGATGTTGAATAAGCTAAATTCATACTTTCGGTAAACTTGGAATTGTTTTAGTAAACTTGGTTGACCTAAATCACTGTCAAAGACGAAAAATCGCTTTGAATAGAAAAAAAAAAAAATAATGGAATTCTCTTATCAAAAGTTTAACGCAATTTATCTAATCTGATATTATCTGAATTGAAATCCTCACCACTTTCACGCTTTTCGGATCGATTTCTAAGTAAAGTTATATTAGTAACGCAAATTCTAAACTTTATAACTCATGAATTTGTCGATTATCGGATTTTAGTCAAAATTGTGAGAAAACAAGTTTATAATCGACTGAAATAATTCATATAAAAGAATATTTTTTTATTTTCACCAATTAAAAAATTAAAGGCACATGATATTCAACTGTGTTCATTCAACTTTGAGAGCATTAAAAATAGCACGTTTTCAATCATCAGAGTTCCAAATTCAAATGTTCTACAATTGTAAATACGCAGTCACAGATGAGTTCACATTCTTTTGAAATGCATCGAATAACATTCACTGCAAGCTCTGCATATTATTGAAAAATTGTGAATTCTGGTTTATAATGAAAAATATTTCGCTTGATTTTGGAAAATTTTAGACAACATGTACAAACGAATTGTTTAAACACTCATCACGCTGTCACTCGGCTTTAAAAAAATTAAATTACCACTCACAATATTCTACGATTTTAAAAAAAAAGTTAAATCAATGGGAATTGTATTTAATTTGTATTCACTGCTGACAGTGTATAAAGTGAAAACGAGATGTAGCTCATAATTCATATTTCTCCGAACCATCATTTTTCTTTTCCAGCTGGCTTATAAGGCTGCATAAGAAATACTTTACGAGAGTTGATATTGAAAATTAATGTTAGCCTCATATTTCTTGAAGGGTTTTCATAAATTAATGAAAATTTAATTTACGAAAATTGATAATCTTGTGGAAATATTAAGGGTCGCGGTTTCTTGATTCTTCAGTTTTTTTTAAAAAAGAACTTAATTTACAAAGCAGTGGAAAAATTGCATTCGTAAACGTTAAAAGAAGAAATTTACATCAGGGTACGAAACATCTAAATTCCAATACTACCCAATGAGCGAGTTTAGAAAATTTCACGAAATATTTAAGTTCCTAAAATATTTCTGTGAAATATATTTCTCTGTGGAATGCACAAGTTATTTTCCTGAACGTAACATATTTCTGATTTTGAAGTTATTCATCGTTATTAAAAAGTGAATTGCTGCCAATTCATTTGATTTTACGAAGATAAATAATATGAAAAATGAAATAAATGAACAGAAAATTTCAAAAACGTTTTATGTTGTGTTGTATTTCGTCTAATGTTTCTTTATCTTTTTCAAAGACCTTAGAAATAAAAGAAAGTTCTTTTTAAAAATAAATAAATTTGAATATAATCATAAGAAATGTTTTGTAACATTCAACTAGAAAAATTTGTGTTTTATAAACTCTATTATTAAAACTTTGTTTTGATCGAAAATAACGTGCACAGTGATACATATTGTGCGTAGACTCATTCTGGACGGAAAGAATCAAGCGCAGTGCGCCTGCGCGCTTCTGAACCAATCAGAACGCAACCCCCACTTCAATGAACTGCTGAGGCTTTTGGCGCAATAAAAGCAGCGGGTCTGTCAGAACTCAACTATTCTTCGACTAACCTCCAACTATTTAAGACTATGTAAAAAAGAATCCAATTTCTACAGCATTACATTTACGTTCCCCAAATTGTGATAGTCCTTCCAATGTAGTCGAAAATAAATTCTGTATTATCAGACGAGTTCAAAATAATGATTTAATAATAAGTTACAGTTTATTTAATTTAAGTTGCTTGAAAATATAATTGAATAAATTAATTAATACTTAAAGTATCATTACTGAATCCCTCCCTCCCACTATTTTAGTAACAGATTTATTTTTTTATAGATCTTATTAATATCCGTTGTTTATAACTTTGCACTTAGTTCTGACACTTTACTATTGATGCCTCTTCCAAAAGCAAAAATAATAAAAAGGGTGAAATTTTGAGTAGATGTGTCTGTCGTAAGTTGCAAACGTTGATGACCCTTAATTAGAAGATAAGTAAAACGCAAGCTCATGGTAAACGATGAATGAGTTAATGGAACTTTGTCGTTGACGGGATGAGAAGGGTGAGTAATAACATTGACAGCATTCGTTCATGAGGTTGCACGCTACAACGATACCCGTTAGCATACCAGTTGTCGAGACTAGGAAGCGTAACACACGAAAGTACCTATGTTCTTGAGTCACTATCTTATCGACCGTCCCACATATTACCACCACTCGCATGTCAAACTACAGCCAATTGGTCCTCTCGTATGCATACACACGTACAGAAAGCAGCATGTATCTCGTCAGAAGGCCAATATTTCAATCAGCTCGCGTTTTTCAACACCGCTGAGTGCTCTTTTCCAACTACAGGTATCGATTATCTTCAACCAGTGGGAGAAATCTCAAGGTGAAATGACACAAAGCAAGTCCAAAATCTCAATTATCACTCTGTCTTACGTAATCCGAACAGAGAAGCAACTTTTCAAGTCTCTAAATTGTACTTGTAACAAATAAGCCGCTTATATTGCTCTCAAATTTTTGATTTTCAAAATTTGTTTAAAAAAAGAGACAGTAGACTTTATTAAGGTGTGATTTTCTATTTTCGTGATTCTTTTTTAATTATATTTCATCAAGGAGGTGAATTGTGTCGCTTTGCAGCTGCAGGAGTAATTCCCGTATATTTGAAATGTGTGTCTAAAGTTTTAGTACCATAGAAATGTGATGCTTACAGTGTAACTGTTCTCCGCGTTCTGATGCCTGAAACACTAAGGACCTGCTTTTATAGTTCTCGACTAAACCAACTCCCACCAATGGAAATGAAACTAAGCTTCCCCTCAAATCTGATTGGCTTGCGCTCATAGAGTCCAGCGTGTAACGAAATCTCTGCGCCAACCCTCCTGTCCCCACCTCCTGCTCACGTGGGAACTCAGTTCCCTGTCCCTGCCAACTAAATCTTTCAGAGTTGCGGATTATATACTTATTTTGTTCGTGATCCTTTTTCCAACAATGACTTTTCTTGATATCGCTATATCTGACTAAAAGGACAGACGTTAATAAATTTATGTATTGTAGAAAAATGCAATTAACAAAAAATAGGGCAGGTGGGTGCAGCCATTCCTTTCTTGAACTTCATCCCAAATGCATTGCAGTTGTAAGGGAAAAATATTAATAAAAAACCTTAATATTAAAATTTTCCAATAAACTTCTTTGCGTAGTTATAACTGTTAAATCTCATTCAAAAAGATTGCATTTTTCACTAAATAAAAGAAAGAAAAAATGTTCAGCAAAGGTTGTTTGAAAGCTTAATTTCAAACTTCCGACTTTTTTGAAAAATAGAGCCTCATTTTTATTCTGCAACTGTCCCTTCCCTTTCACTTTGTGGGGAAAATGTTCGTCGCAAACTGATGTGAGAAATAGTTTCGATCCACTCTGTCAAATGTAAATAGTGACCCACTACGTGTTACAATTTCGCTAACGGCGACAAAATTGGAATGGAAAATTTTTACTCTATAATGTGACGGTTCTTTTAAAAATGTCAATCGAAGACAAAGAAAGTTAATTAAAACAGCCAATACAATAATTTGAAAGATAAATATGTTTTATCGTTATAAAAATAAATCCTTGCATCAAAAATTGTAATGAGAGTTTGAAATTTATTCTTCTGGAAAATTAAGTTTCTTGAAATGTCGAATAAAAATATTTATCTAGCTCTTCGAAATTCGCAGTAACTTGGATCTTCTGTAAATTTAGTCTTTTTGGATTAAAACTTTCACGACTGTTCATTTAATTTTCTTTACAAACTTGACGAGAAAGTAATTTAAATTTAATTATCCCTGTAAATCTTACGAGCTTGAAGAAATGAAAATATTTTCGAGAAATATGAGTGAAATCATGTTATTTAATAAAATCGTTGATATTAAATTTAAAAAAATCTAGTTTGTATGTAAATAATTTTTTGTTTGAACTCTAAGGACTTTGTGTACATTTAATTCTATGTATGGAGATAATGGACTCGCAGAATGATTATAAACTACCCAAAGGCATCCTTTCATATGCAACCTTTGTTTCCTATTTTTAGCTACATCCTTTGTTAAGTTTTAAATAATTATAATAAAACAAAAAATTGCAGCTTATTGTTAAGACAACTTTTTTAAAACCCATTCCTTTAAATACCTTCACGTCTTCAGATACCATCTCTTAAGATGCAAATCTCGGCTGAATTTCGTGAGTCTGACCTGTATTTTCAATTGTCTGTTTACGTAATTAATTTCTAGATACAACTTGGAGCACCAAAACTTGGTACAAATATTAGCTTTTTCATTCTAATTAAGCAAATTACACGCTGAGATACTTCACTAATTAAAAAAGTGTATTTTGCGAATTTAGGGTCATTAACATTGTGAAAGAAAGACGCGAGCTTATCAAAATAATCTTTAATTAAGTTTATGTAGCGTGAAAATATTGTGCTAGTTTTATTAACTCATATAGCAGAACCTAAAAGTTTTTTTATTAATGAATAAAAAAACTTTTTTTTTTTTTATTATTCATGGACTCAAAAGTATTTTCTATCCATAGCTGTTTACTTGGTAGCGGATCTAAAATCAAAGACGATGTGTCTACCTGAGAGATTCTTGCCGGCTTTTATATCCTCTGGGAGCGGAGTCGTCAGGGTGGGAAAGTAGTGCTAGCGCCACCACATGCAAGTTGGCTACCAGTTGAAGTAGCTCGACGTGTGAGGGCGCTGGCACGAATTTCTTTCGCTGACGAGCCCGCTATAAAAGCCAGCCAGACTTTACATTTCAATCATATTGCTTTTGATCGTAGCGCCGTTCACTACGTAAATAGCTCTGCATTTTCGTTTTTCTCCATGAAGATTAGACTGGCCACGTATTATGGTCGCGATGAGAAAAATAAAACATCGGATGGTGAATTATTTACGATAATTGTGTCACTTTCGGTTCCCTTCTTTTTTGAAAAATAACTTTCTTTCTTTTGTTTATTTAGGAAAAGAATTTGTAGGGAGTGTATTGAATGAAACTAAGCTACATTTTATGTAATCTGTAACAAGAATGGAAGTGACACTTTTCTTTTTTAAGTTTCATGGTCGTTGAATCGATTCATCTCAAAGCTTTGCGGCTATAAGAACAAACTTTTATTCAAGCTTGCATGTAGTTATTTGCGCTTGATATACAATGCCTTAGTAGCACATCAACCCATTTGAAGTCAACGTTCTCACTTAACGATCATTTTTCTCTCCCCCTTGCTGCTTGATGTCCGGGAAAATAACCTTAAGTTTATATAAAAGGGAAAAAAAATTAGAAAATATGCCAGCTCAAATTATAGAGTTAGAATAGTCAAGAATTTAAATTTACCACACTTGTTTTATTCTAATCCCAATTTACATATTTAAATGCATTTTGCTAATATGCTTTCTTACTTATTCCATACAACTTTGCAGCATCCTCTTCAGGGAGAATAATAATTAATTAGAGAATTCCAAGTGCGCACTGACCACTTTGTCTATAAATTTTTTAATGAATAATTCGCATCATTATTAAATTTAAAAATTAAATACATTTTTTAACGAACTTAATTTTTCGCACGTAAAAATTAAAATGCTTTTTTTGAAGTAATAAACGGGGCTGAATAAAAGAGAAATTAAAATGTGATTAAACTTTACGTTAGTGGTTTTGAATCTTCAAAGAGCTTTGGTATGCCAGTTACTTATTCAGAAATAAAATCAGTGACCTATAACGAAATATGTGATTTCTATCCTAGAGAGGAACACACATCAAAAACAGTGGACTGTATTTATTATAGGTCACTGAAAATGCTCTCTAATGCACTTCATGATTGTGAGAGCAGCTAAACTAAAATATGACTGACACGCCATGGAAAAAAAGTATTCAAATTTATACTAAAGCTCCACTGAACTTTTATAACATATTTTCCATTAAACCCGAAATTCAACGTCACCAAAAAATTACGGAATCATAATTCATTTATACCAGCTTTTTACTTCTTACTTAATTTCATGCAGAAGGATCCCGTTTTTTTAACAGAAATTAAAAACCCTTTTTTATTACAAACTTTTATCAGTTTGTGGTTTCAATTTCTAAATCGTCCCATTCTGCCCTTTTATCCACAATATACACAAAAGTTGCTCATAAAGTGCTAAACCAACAAAAATCAATTTTTAGAAGAAAAATTACATTACATTAAATAAAAAAATGACATTAAATAAAACATTACATTGAATAATAATAAATTAATAGATATTTTCTGCTTATTGTTATTTCGTTTGTTGAAAATCTTCCAGAAATAAATCAGCTTAGACGTTTTCTCGGCAAATCCAACAAGAGCGTTAACTCGAAAAGTTTAGCTAATTCAACTTTGTTTAATGCCATATAAACTTTCGATTTCGGTAAAAGGATACAGAAACCTAATTTCGTCTTATACTCGAGACTTACGTTGTCTCGAGAATTTAAAGCCTTACACATATTTTCTCGACTAGAAAATGAAAATTTCAGGAAACCTTCCGGAACGTGCATGCTCATAACACGTATGGAAATAAGTGTTCTACTTTTCTTATGTATTCTTAGCAACTTATTAAGCTTTTCTTGAAGAAAAATAGAGAAGTAAATCATAACCTTATCTACAAAGTCAAGACACTTCATTCAAGTAAAATCTATTTACATCGACCCAAAAAGTGGTTATCACGAGAGCAAAATAATTATAATCGATTTCCAGTTCCGAAGAAATATTTCCAAACACATTATTTTCACTTAGACTTGTTATTTCCATTAAATTCCAAAACTATCATTTTTGTTTGTGTTTTAAAATCTTGGTACAAGTGCGAATTAGAGAAATAGGCATTAAATGACTAGATAAAGCAAATAATCAAAATACAATTTAGATTTACAAAATATAATTTAGCTTTACAAAATACAATTTAGCTTTACAAAATACAATTTAGCTTTACAAAATACAATTTAGCTTTACAAAATACACTTTACAATCTTGATTACAAATCGAAATATATTTTAAGTTTTTAGGTTCTAAGGTGGATGCAGTGCTAATTAAAAATCTGCAGAGTTTGCAAGATTGAAAGCCCCGGAGCAATGAAAATTAACCAGTGACTTTAGGCACAAAGCGAAATGTAAATTTTCGTTCCATTGAGATGTGACTCTCATCGGCGCAACGATAGCTTCAATCACATTAAATTCAAATTATTTGAGAACCTCGAGGGTATTTTGCCAATTACAATTCAAGATCCTAAACACTCCAATGGCTTTATCATTTTGGCAAGGAGATATGGTACCAATATTTGAATTTGATTCCACTCCAAAATGTATCTTGACCACAAATCTAGTTTCATTCGACGAATAACTTAAGCTTGTTGAAATTCATTCAATGAACAAAACAACATAGATCATTACTCGCCATGAGTATAAATTCAACATTGTTTTAAAATATCTATTAAATAATAATTAAATAATAATAATCTATTAAATAAATTTTGACTGAATGCAATTCAAAGTTACATTAAAAGCACGAGAAAGAAAATAAATCTAAAAAATGTCACTTTCTCATTCATAAATATATCCACTTATCGATGCAATATGGTTTAAATTGCTCACTTGACAATATCGAAGTAGACTTCAAGTCTCAAATTCAAATAAATCACTTTCAAACGAGCTACTGCCTACAGGTGAAATGTATAACTTCCGGTTTCGTGTCTCACGATTCCCAATCAATATTCCATCTAACTAGTTAATAAATATGAAAATCAGCGATCCAATTTTTTATTTTGCAACTGCGACGAGAAAGATCTGATTAGATTCTTACTAGGTCGAAGGATGGGACTGGCAATTTCTTCACGTACGCGTATAAATCATCGTGCATCGCGTGTCACTGTTGGTTAAATTACAGCACCCTCGAGGAAACTACATACCACGCCTAAAACCGCGAATGGAATTTTTATTAGCTTAAAACACTTTGAAAGGTGATGAAGCAAAGAATATGAAAAAGAAGAGAGGAAAAAGCACCTGAGAGCCTATAATCTGAACTGGGAAAATTTTCGCCAAGTAGTTTTAAAGCAAACGAGCAGCTGCTCCTTTTTTTAATTCCTTTCATGTATTCCGTTAAAACATTTCTGTACAGATAAAGTCACTTTTGCAAATTATTTTGTAACAAGGTTGGAATTAGGTTTGGTATGTATTTCTCGGAACTTCAGCACGTCCAGTCTTTTTATTCATAACGACTTGACAAGTTTTGCTATGGTGATACTGCTACTGGTATTATTCTATACTGCTACTGAATTGAATTTTTTTGAATTGAAAAATAGCATTTATTAACAAAATAGTTTCATAGTTTTATATACAAAGTTTACATTACTTTATTACAAAAAACAGTCATATTTTATTTTAGTACTCGGTTCACTTTATGGAACCAACCTCTGAATAATATTTCTTTAATCAACTACTGAGTGATAGAATCATCTTGACGTATATTTATATTTTTGTCGATACATAGTTATTGAAGTTAATCGGTTTGTCTTTCATTTATTTTTGCGAAAAATTGACAGATGAAAAACCCAAAAGAAAGTACCTACTCTCTTTTGGTCTAAATCCACATTTTTCCGGAATGAGAAAATTATTTTGATGTTCAAAAAGTTTTAACTTATTTATTTTTTCAAAATTTTTTGCTAATGTTGTAAGCAAGCTGGTTGGTCTGTAGCTGGACGTGGAGAACTTGTCCTTTTCCGGCTTTAGCACGAACTGTGACTGCTACTGATCGCGAAAGCGCCTTATTTATATTCAGACGCGTGGGGACCGCACTCCAGTGGATTCATGGTGGGGGGTACCGCACTTACGATTGGCCCGCTTCTTCACAATGCAGTAGAAGACGGAAGAACGCGCAGGAAAACGTTTTCAATTGTTTCTTTTGCAAAATGATCTTCGTTAACGTCCGTCCGTCTATTTTGCATTTGAAAAATTACCTCAAGACTAAATAGAATCATCCGCTTACAATGATCGCTCTCGTACAGGAATCTAGTTAAAGTTATCAGAGGTTATTTCATCGACACTATCAGACGAATCACGTTGTCATCGGAAAAGGAGAAAATAGACCACTCAGCAATCTTGAAGAACAGGGGTACTATGCTGATTCGGGTTTCCAAGGGACAAACGTATACTCATTTATTAGCAAACTTTAAAAAGAAGTTGACCCGGAAATGTGGCAAGTAAAAACACAGTAATTCTGAAGACTACTGGGAATTAAAATCTCTTTCTAAGAACTCAGAAAGAACCTTCCTCTAAAAAGCATCTAATTCTTCTAAACAGAAGATTTTCATCCTCCAAGTAATTCTTGGTAGTTCGGGGCACGAAAGTCAATTTTACAGAGGGCCATAGAATTACAATTGTAAATTCGGGACCTGGGTTCTTGTTTGACTGAAAAAGAGGAAATGCATCAGAAGAACATCAAGACTGTAAAGACGCTTTCTTCTTATCAGCGGTGTATCAAAGTGGCGGTGATTACCACCACACAGAGGTAGTAAAATTGGAGCAACTTGGACATTTCAAGGATGGCTTTAGCACCATATCAAAAAGTGGGTGTAATAATTTTGCACCGTTTTTTGGGGAAAAGTTTCATCGCAGTTGTTTGAGGCGTTGGGTCAGCATTTATAATAAGCAATTTCAGTATGTATTTTTAGGTTATGTTTTATAGAGCCTAAGATGCCGAAAAGCAAAAGGAGAAGAAAAGTAGCGGGAGAACAAGATCGATATTACAATCAGTCCCAAAAGGAAAAGTATTCCCAGGAATGAAGAAAATCGTATTGATAACAATTCCATCCATGAATGCAAATGACTTCGAATGGTTCGTGGGGTGGATAATGGATCCCATGGAACGGGATAAGTGGACCTTGTTTGGAATAACGAACTATTTTATCACTTAAAGTCAATAAATCTTCTGTCAATTTTTATTTAATAATTGTATAATATTATTATTAATATATATATATATAATAATAGCTATAGTAATGTTTACCTACATTCGATTCTATCTTCTTATATACCCTGCATTAAATATCCACTTTCGACGCGTGAATCCTATTCTCAGCAAATACATGAGAAAATGTGTATGAGAGTCCCTGCTCGTATGCGAGTCCTGAAATAGGCGGGAATCCTCGGCGTCCCTTTTTGTCGGCTTAATACGAAACGTGTTCCTATTTTCTTATTTCGAAACGAATTTAAAAACATGTACATTCCCTATATCGACTTTTATACTCCCTCAAACTTTGCTATTAAAAATTACAAAAAACAAAAATTTGTCAGTTGTACAATTTGTCCAATAAAATATTTGTATTGTTTATTTGAAAATCTCAATTTTGAGAATTGGAAATGTTACAAAAGCATATATGCAAACTTGTAGTTTGATGTTTTTGTTTCTTGATTCTCTCTGGTAATAAAAGAACGAGTTTGGAAACATAACAATACCATTAAAATGATAGTGCGAGAATAAGACTTTGCAAAAAATGGCAATTCAATTCGGTCTGAATATTGTATGATTAAAAAGAAGTTATGAAAAGTATCTCAGTGTGACATTACACCATCGTAAGAGACAACTATTATTGTGGAGAAGCTGACCTTTTACTAGCAATAATGCCCATGGTTACGCTGGAAAGATGAGATGTCAACTTTTGATATCGGATCTCTACGAGCTTCACAGCAAGCACTTTATTCTACACTATCGCAAAAATACATTCTCATATCTTCAAATACATGAAAAGTCATTTTTCATTCTTTTTCGTTTCGCTAAAAAAGCTCTATTCTCTACACAGAAACAACTCAAATTCGAAATTTACATTCGAATGCAAATTTTCGAAATTTATACGGAATATAATCTTACGAATATTTGTATTTCAAATAATATAACAAATATAACAAATAATTGAAAATAAGATATTCAAGTACCTCCTTTAAAAAGTTTAATTTTCAAAACTAGTTTTGCTTTAAATGAAAAAAACTGGCGAATAAAACTTGTGGATAAAAAATCTTGGAGAATCTTGCCTTCTTCGTGCCATTACCATCGTCTCCTTCTTTTAATCCTGGAAAAGCTCTAACTTAGTCAATTATTCGCTTAAGTGATTCTTGCTTTAATTGAAATGAAATTTTATCACGTGTACTTCTATTAATAATTCATTTGATGATAGAGATTTTGTTTGTCTTTTTTTACTTTATCGAAAATATTATGAACCAATAACTTGATTATTACAATTTATTCTGGATTATTACACATTTTTTTGTGTTTGCAAACACGAGTTTCGTGTTTTGTAGGCTAGTTGAAAGAAAATTACTTGTGTAATTACGAGAAATGTAATTGGAATTTGATATGTTTGTGCACAATAGAAAAAAAGTTGTACCACAGGCAAAAAATATGCCGAACAAACAAAACGTGAACTAACATGGCAAGTTGTTTTTTGCTGTCCCAGCAGACCTTTCGTCCCTTTTTTTTTCTGTAAGGGGCGTTCTGCACCAATTCGACCATCGATTTTCCGCCCCTCATCACATTTCTCTGTAATTCTCAGAAAACCCGGAACTTCTGGCAAAACCTTTTCCTAATTATGGTCTTATACTTTGAAATGTATACATATATATATAAATGTCGAAAGATTATATCTTTCATTTAAAGACAATACACCTTTATTCTCTGTAATAATAGTTTTTTATTTCTTTGTAACTTTTCAGATTTTTCAACCTTGCAGAATCCATTTACAGTATCAGTTTTCTCAAACATTAAAGAATTAAAGAAACAGAGTTCAACAAGTTTTATAGTAAAATTTTACTTAACTTTATTTTCTAATAAAAGTATTGCAGTTTTTTTCATAATTTCGATATGAAAAAATCACTATATGAAAAAATCTCTATGTGAAAAAATCTCTATATGAAAAAATCTCTATATGAAAAAATGGCACAAGAATAGAAATTCTGTATAGAAGAATGGAATAATAGAAAAGAGAAGATATTTGTAATAAGACACACGAAATTTTCACTTAAGAATCTAAATAAATCTGACAAAAAATCTTCAATAAGTTTTATGTAAATTTTTAATAAATCGTGTTTTGTCAAGTATCGCAGAAAAATATTTAAAAAAGATAACATTGTGAATCAAATTTGAGTCTGAAGAAAATTCAATTTCCTCTTTGATAAAAGAGTAATGTATAAGCTTGAAAGCATTTTCTTGAGAAAACATTGTGATGAAAGTGCAAAAATTCGATAAATATTGTCATAATGAGTAAGCAAAAATATCGTTCTATAATATAAATCCGAATCTACTGCAATAATTTTGATAAAGCAAACCAAATTATGTAACTACAAAAATACGAGAAAATAAAATTCCTTTCAGAAAATAATAATTCCGTTGAAATTCTTTTTCACAATTTTTTAATTAAATACAAAACTAAAAATTATTAGATTTCAGTTTCATGAAAATAAATGTAATGACAACTTTATTTTTCAAATATACTACAAGTACGAAAAATTGTATATTTTGTTTATTATATAGTAGAAATAACATTAACTACTAGAATAGCCCCAAAATGTACAGACATTTTTTTTATGGAACGTTTTGCTCTCACTTCTCCAAAAAGATCCCAAATTGAAAGAATACTCCTTTTTTGAAATCGGAGAATATTTAGAGGTCGCTCAAACCCCGTGAAATTTAATATTCGCTGAAGTTTATTTGTAAAATAGTTAAATAACGTAACAATAATAAAATCTTTAGACAATTAACAATACATTGAAATATCAATAAATATCTATAATTTAGTAATATAGATCAATATTGAAAAAAGAAACCTATAAAAAGGAACTATGTAATTTTTAAGAAATTCCATTTTTCTCATTTATGTTGTTTAAAACCATGGAAAAAATAGTTGTTACAGAAAATTAATTACATAAAAATCAAGATATTCTGATTTGAAAAAAAATTTCAAAATTTTTGAAACTTCTGGCAGGAAATGATTGAAATGCAATATTTATTAAAGTATTCTTGACTCGGAGTGACCGATATTTTCACCTTACTATTTACTAAAGTGGTTTTTGACGATGCTATGGCAAATTTAAATAAAGTGGATTTTTCTAACGGGAAATCAATGTTAAATTTCAAGGCTTTTGAGCGACCTACACTGTAAAAAGTAAATCTTATTTTAAGACAGGGAATAAGTCTTAAATCCAAGTTGCGACATTTTTAAGGCAGACCTTGTTGATTTTAAGATGACATCTTGTTTTCATTTACATCGTGAAAAGCATACCGATAAGCAGACCAATCTTATTTTAAAAATAGCATTAATTTCAGATGCACCTTAAAATACGATTTTCTTTTTACTCTCTATAAATATTTTCCGATTGGAAAAAATAGGGACATTTTTCTCAATTTGGGAACTTTTTAGGAGGTAAGAGAAAACATTTACGATAATTGTGATTCTTGGGTGTTAACTATACACAATGTAAAATTTTTAAACATACATTGGTATATTCTAGAATTAGTTTTTGATTTGTTTCTTTTATTTAACAACGAATAAAAATAGATGTGACTAAAAATTAAAATAAACATGTTACCAAGTAATTAATTTGAACTAAAAATAACAACCAACAACTGTTTGAACTAAAAATAAAAAATGTATTGCCTTGAAATTACGGAAATCATCACAGGAGACCTTGAAATGAATATTTGATTCATTTTTTTGAGAAACTGCAATAAAAACAAAGCTTTATCTATGAGGAAGTAAAAGAAATAGAATATAAATAAAAAAAGAAATCAATTTTCAAATATTTAATGAAGAATCTATTCAAAATAAATTAATTACAATAATGAAGCTTTATGAAGCAAGAATTAAATTATCTCTTCTCGCAAGAGATGAGACGAGATATGAAAACAATGTCTCATGGGTTAATCAATGTTTCTCCATACGACAGAAGGTGAAAGGTGAACATTGTTGAAACTGCTCCACCTGAAACTTGCTGCTTTGGAAATTCAAGTTGATTTTCCAAGTAGGTAATTTTGCCTGGATGCTTGCCTTCCATAATGTGATAATAATCAATTGATTAAAATATGCTATCAGTGCCAATCAACGTGGACTCGTATGAACAAGACTCAAGCAATATATACAGAACAATGAAAAGCGAATTTCAATACCCGATATGAAAATGAAAAGCTTGCTTCTAAAGGGTGAGAAATAGAAATGAGTTTGGTAGTTAATATCAGCAATGAAAATGGAAGAACAATTCAAAGGAATCGAAGCGGAATGACCTTATTGCCTAGTTGCGAGAGAACCCTGCAGTCGTCATTTCATCCAGTTACCACAATTTCATCGAGAAAGAGAAAGATAGATATCCGGTGAATCCAGCAGCCTTTAACCCTCGTTCGATGGATTTGATTTATACCGAGTCGCTCTCGCTCACAGAAGTAAAAAAACCAGATCGTAAATCTTGGAAAACACCTCTTATCATCAATAGATTGCACCAATGCATTTCACTCCCAGCTCTATCATATTTTGTTCCTCGATAACCGAAATACAAATCGCAAAACCAAAAATTGCAACAAACTACAAAGAAAACAACTAACTTGAAATAAATGCCAAAACTAAAAAAACCTTACTCACAAAAGTCGAGACTGAAGTGTGAATACAAAGATTCGTAACTCACCTGAAACAGAAAACAAATTACAATTAATTCTTGTTCATTAATTTATGTTCGTTATATTATTATGATTAATTTTTAGTTTTAACATGTTAATTTTATAGGTTTATATTGTCGTTTAATATTAGAGGGTCAAAAATTAATTTTACTTTTGATGCTTATCATTGGTCACTATAAACTCAAAAAACTGCAAAAGGTAAAGAATACTAAGAATCTCTGAGCTAATTCTATCGAAAGTTGATAACTAACAACAATAATTTGTTTAAACAATTGTAAAAAATTAATTTTACATTTGATGTTTAACATTGGTCATTATAAACTCAAAAAGTTGCAAAAAGTAAAAA
>WNHD01000269.1:0-52922 GCA_011057455.1 Ganaspis sp. Gsp50 | reverse complement strand
GCATCAACTACAAGATTGTTTGTATCGACTACAAGGTTGTTTGTATCGACTGCAAGATTAGTCGCATCGACTACAAGACTAGTTGCATCAACTATATAAAATTGTTTGCATCAACCAGAAGATTAGTTGCATCAACTACAAGATTGTTTGTATCGACTACAAGGTTGTTTGTATCGATTATAAGATTAGTTGCATCGTCTACAAGATTGGTTGCATCAACTATACAAGAGTAGCTGCATCAACTACAAGGCTAGTCGCATCCACTACAAGGTTAGATGCATCAACTACAAGATTGTTTGTATCGACTACAAGATTAGTTGCATCGACTACAAGATTAGTTGCATCGACTACAAGATTAGTTGCATCGACTACAAGACTAGTTGCATTAACTATACAAGATTGTTTGCATCGACTACAAGTTAGATACATCAACTACAAGATTGGTTGCATCAACTAAAATATCGGTTGAATTAATTAAAAACTTCTGAAAATAGTTTACATATAATTTGTTTTATTTCTAATTATACGCTCACTAATTACTTCATTAAAAAATCAACTTCTTTCGAACGGAATTTGAAAGTTTCGAACGAATTTCTTAAAATGCCCCTAGACGACAAATTTTGTCGTATGTAGAAAACTTCTTCAGGTAAATTACGTTTTGATAGAGTGCATTATTAATTTCAGAACATATAATCAGTTTGCAAAAATAATTAAAAACAAAACGAAATTTTTAAAAATTGCAGAAAAAGCCTGTGCATTACAACTTAATAGAGGTAATGTTTCATTAACTTTTACAGAAAAGATTTAATTTTATTACGTGCTGCAGCTTGTGCTTTATACATTTTGTAGAAAATGTCTTTTTTATTTAAAATGATTTATAGTACTTTAATAGCTACAAACATGCAAATTTGCCTGAAAAGCCTCAAGACAGAAAAATAATTGTGATACATAATCTACCCGAAGAACCAGTTTTTACTGAAAACACTTTGCAGATTCCCGAAGCTCATTAATCCCTACTGCATTTGTGCCGCCAAAATTGCCTGAGTGTCGAGTAAAGAAGAAATTATTTCGGAATTATTCTTACACGTGTTGGCAAAATAGCAGGCAGTGTATACATGGTTCATATGTTCACTATATTGTACACATGTATATTGTTTACAAGTATATTGTATCTATATTGTATACACGTGTATATTCTACACATCTATATCGTACACATCTATATTGTACACTCAGAAGATATTTAAACATTATTACACATACACAGAGTATTCACAGTATCTGTGTTACATACATAGTAAAATTTATGAATACACATTGTATACAATATCAAGGACCACACACATGCACCTTTTATTGAGGAGCAGAAAGTTATTTGCGACTGCTTTCGTGCAGATGGACAACTACCAATGAGAGACGAGGAATTGAAAGATTTTCGAATAAGGATATACATGCAAAACACCCACACTTGTGGCTGTGAGGGTATGCATACCTATACAAATCTATGGGACATTTCTCTCCCGCACGCATCGTCAGGGTGTTGTGGCAAGGAAGGGTTTAACGATTCGCGTAGCTGCGTCGATTTACGACCCCTAAAACACATCGAATGCGCTTTATATGTATGTAAATTAGGTCAGGCTGCTCTCGCTATGCACAAGCATAGTATTCGCCATCCTACCAAGCCTCCAACATATACCTATATTGCTATGGGCATGTACGAAGACCAGGGTAAAACTGAACTCAAAGCGAAATTACGACATTTTGGTCTGTATGGCAGTATGTATAGTCAATGCAACGCGTAAAGCGAAGTACGAGTTATGCGGCCTTCGGGAGGACGTGAGGTGCATAATAGCTTGCAGGTTCTCAAAGTTCCAATCCTTCAAAGTCGATCAACACCTTCCGAACTTCTTCAATCTTTTGGAAAATGTCCCTTCTTCAATTATTCGTTGCGAAAAGTATCGTGTGCAACTCGAGGATCATTTCATTCCTACGGTTTACTACCTTTGTAGATTTTGTAATATAATTGTAATATAATAGTAACATAATAGTAATAAATATAATAGTAATATAATAGTAATATAATAGTAATATAATAGTAATATAATAGTAATATAATAGTAATATAATAGTAATATAATAGTAATTTTGTAATATAATAGTCAGTCTAGTCAAGTCAAATATTCAAATCGAGCCAATTAAAAAAAAACTTCAAAGAAGTTTGGACTTTTAAATGTTATCAATTTTTATGTCAAAAAAGGTCTCCTCGGATGAAATGTATAATTACATATCTTTATGCCAATTGTCATTTAAAGCAAAAAGTGCAAAAAGTGTGCAAAAAGTATCGTGTACAACTCGTGAGAAAAACGACCTCTCTGCAAAAAGCCGCCTAATGCTAAAAATGTCTCGAACGGGACGAATTCCCATAATCTTTTGCATTTGTTCTGAGTGGTATTTTTGTATACCAGTTGCTTGAAGAGATGAAGAAAACTGGTGAAATTGGCAAATTATCTTAAGAGTTGCGTTTTAGATTTATAAGGATGTTTCAGGATGGATCGTCTTGAATTTGAGCGCGGATGCGATAATGTTGGCGGGATCACGGAGAGCAGTCAAGGCGCGAACGTTTGCCTTAAGAAGAAACGGCGAATTTTGATTTGCGAGCGTCGAATTGTCGGTAATTTTCAGTAATGGCTCACTCCTTTCTTGAACGAACCGTAAAGCAGATACCTGACGCACAAAGTAACCACTTTCCGAGCCACCGCACCTTCCCAGTAACTTCATAAAAGACCCTTTCCTTTCCCTGACACATTCAGATGCTTCCCTATAAAACAGTATATCTCAATTCCCAGGTAACCGCGCACTTGCTCTCTTCCTTGCTCAAACGGTGTTCTTCGAATAACTTTAATTCTTGCACCATTCTTAATAGTCCATTGTAATTCTCGTATCTTTGATTCACTTCTTTGTCAATTTTTCTTTCTTTTAGGTTCTTTCAGGTTCCTCCTTTTGGTTCTTTCTTTTAGGTTTCTTCTACCGATCTTTCTTATAGGTTCTTTTTTTAGGTTTCTCCTTTTAGGTTTCTCCTTTTAGGTTTCTCCTTTTAGGTTTCTCCTTTTAGGTATTTTTCCTTAGGTTTATTCTTTTATGTTCCTTCTTTTAAGTTCTTTCTTAACTTCATTCTTTTCTTCTGACTTTCATTTTCTTCTTTTAAATTCTTTTCGTTTAAATTCTTTTCTTTTAAATTCTTTTCTTTTGAATTCTTTTCTTTTAAATTTTTTTTTATATTCTCTTCTTTAAATTCTCTTCTTTTAAATTCTTTTCTTATTTGCTTACTCTGTTTTTTCTTGGAAAATTCGCATTAAAAACTGTCGCTAGTAATGCATGACGATTAGGAAAGTTTTTCTACTTTTAAATGAAGAATGATAAAGAATGATGGAGAACGATGAAGAATGAGAAAGAGCGGAAACGCAAGCATTGGGTTAGGATCAGAAGAACTTCTTCTAATTCAAGACGAATGAGGAATTATAAAGAACAGACTTATGATCATCATGAATGCAGTTTTGGATGCTTCTTTTGGATGAAAAATGATGATAATTAATAAATAATAAATAAAGAAACAAATAATTAATAATAAATTAAAAGTAAAGAATAATTACTTTACAAGGATGAGGAAAGGAACTGAAGAGCTTCTTCTGAATAAAGAGTGCGGTAAAAGATATAAAGAATAACCGATGCATGAAAAATATTCAAGTATATTGCTTCGTTGATTCTTTTTTTCAAATTTATATTGCATTTCTTCTGGATTAAGAATAATGTTGAATGATAAAAAATAATAAAAATGATGAAGAAAAGTGAAGAATGAAGAAGAATATTGAAAAATGAAGAATATTGAAAAATGAAGAAGAAAATTAAAAAATGATGAAGAGTGATGAACAATGATTAAGAATGATGAAGAAAAGTGAAGAATGAAGAAGGAATAATGAAAAATGATAAAGAGTGATTCACAATGATTAAAAATGATGAAGAAAATTGAAGAATGAAGAAGAAATAATGAAAAATGATAAAGAGTTGTCAGAAGAAGATCAGAAGAATAATAATTAAAAATCAGTTCTTCTGTTGCAAAAGATGACGATAAAATAAAGATCGAAGCAAAGACAAGTTTGTACATGAAGAAAGAAAAAGAAGAAAAAGAAGAATAAGAAGAATAAGAAGAATAAGAAGAAAACGATGACGATAAAGAAGCAAAGCCAACTTTTCAGCGGATGAAAGAAGAAGACATAAAGGCAAGTATAATAACTTTGCTAAGGAGTAATTAGCCATGAGAGTAAATTTGTGTAATGTTATAATGCTGGATAAGGATCAAAGGGTGGGGTGTAATTTGAAATCGTCTAGGAGGCATCGTAAGATGTTATCGCGTGAATTGCAGTTGGTTAATGATCCAGTACGAGGTGTTTGAAACCAGCGCCTATTTTGAGAATGGGATGCATGCAGTCCCTATCGCTGAATAAGTGAGGAAGCTTTATGATCACCCGGTACAACTTGAACGGAATGGCGCGTTCAAGTTGAAAGCTTGAGCGCCGCTGCCGCAACGTAGGTTGCAGTTTGAACTATAAAACGACGAAAATTATGGCCGCGGATTGCAATATTATGAGGCTATATACGCACGTTTAATGATCGAAGCTACCGGGCAGGACGCGAGGTGAAATATTGTCCGAAAATGCAGAGGAACCCTGTACTATCGTTAACCTTTCACATGACTGGGAACTATTGACCAACCGGTCGTATAACCACGAACAAGGCAGCAAGATTTGCAGAAATGATCCAAAAATTTTAGATCTACTCTGCTACAAATCAACTATTAAAATACGTGTAAAGGGGATATTTCAATTAAACCAGTGTTACGAATTTTTATTTATGAGAATAGGAAATTAGAAATTAGGTATTTCAATTCAAGAGAAGAAGAAGCGTTAATTCAAAAGAAGAAGACAGTTTCATTGAAAATGAGAAGATAAGTTGATTTGAAAGAAAAAGCCACTTCGATTCAGAAGAAAAAGACACTTCAATTCGAAATAAGAAGAAGACACTCCAATTCAGAAGAAGAAAAAAACACTTCTATTTAAAAGAAGAAGACACTCCAATTCAGAAGAAGAAAACACTTCTATTTAAAAGAAGAAGACACTCCAATTCAGAAGAAGAAAACACTTCTATTCAAAAGAAGAAGACACTTCAATTCAAAAGAGGAAGACACTTCAATTCAAAAGAGGAAGACACTTCAATTCAAAAGAGGGAGACACTTCAATTCAAAAAAGAAGACTTCCAAATTCGAAAGAAGAAAGCTCTTTGATTCAATAAAGAAGAAGAAGACGAAGACACTTCAATTGAAAAGAAGACAGTTTATAATTTAAAGAATGTGACACTTTAATTCAAAAGATGAAGAGGCGTTGATTTAAAAGAAAAAGCCAATTCATTTCAAAAGAAAAAGAAGACAAGAAGGCACTTAAATTCAAAAGAAAAAGGCACTTCAATTCCAAAGAAGAAAAGGAAGATACGAAACTTCAATTTAAAAGAAGAAGACACTTCAATTCAAAAGAAGAAGACTTTCAAAATCGAAAGAAGAAAGCTCTTTGATTCAATAAAGAAGAAGACGAAGACACTTCAATTGAAAAGAAGACAGTTTATAATTTAAAGAATATGACACTTTAATTCAAAAGATAAAGAGGCGTTGATTTAAAAGAAAAAGCCACTTCATTTCAAAAGAAAAAGAAGACACTTAAATTCAAAAGAAAAAGACTCTTAAATTCGAAAGAAAAAGGCACTTCAATTCCAAAGAAGAAAAGGAAGATACGAAACTTCGATTCAAAAAAAGAAGACACATTAATTAAAAAAAGAAGGAAATTCAATTCAAAGAAGATGACACTCTAATTCAAAGAAGAAGATACTTCAATTCAAAGAAGAAGGCACTTCAATTCAAAAGAAGAAGACACTTCAATTCAAAAGAAGAAGGCAATTCAACTCAAAACAAGCAGGCGATTCAATTCAAAATAAAAAGAAGAAAATGAAAAAGAAGGTGCGAAACTTGAATTTAAAAAAAGAAGACATTAATTAAAAAAAGAAGACACTTTAATTCAAAAGAAAAAGAAGTCATATTAGTTCGTAAAAGAAGAGAGTTGAAAGAAGAACATTTTAAATTCGAGAGAAGAAAGTACTTCAATTCAAAATAAGCAGAAGAAAATGCTTTTATTCAGAAGAGGAAGCAGACATTTCAATTTAAAAGAAGAAGACACATTAGTTCAAAACAGAAGACAGTTTAATTAAAATCGGGAACATTTTTAAAAAAGAAGGCTATTTAATTTGAAAGAAGAAGACTCTTTAATTCAAGAATTTCTTCTTCATAATAATAATTCTTCTTTCACTTCAATAATTAAAAAAAAGATACTTCAATTCATAAAAAGACAACGCTTCGATACAAATAAAAAACAAGCACAAAATTCACAAGAGGACAGTAAAATCTAAAAGAAGAAAGTTCATGGATTTAAGAAGACATTTTCATTCAAAGCATGAAGACATAAACGAAAGGTTTCGCTGAAACACGATTTAGCTGCAATTTAAGACTCAGATTCCTGTAATTGATGTCTTCTGTATAAAAACCACGTTGTCAAGATCGAAGAAGAAAGATTTGATGATTAAGAAAACGTCCGAGATTATTTGAAAAGAATGTTTTTTCCCCCCAGCGATTCAAGAGATTTGTGCTTGATGCATAATCCTTTGGAACAATAGAATCTTCCTCTTAAGGCTTATTTAAGTACTGGTGCCCTGTTTCGCTGATGACGAAAATCATAATGTAATACTTTCTGCACGCTGATGCGGGTAGAATATCAAATTCCTCTGCAGCAATCTTTAGCATTTATTATTCAACACCATTTTCAATATTTAATCATTTATTTACGATCACAATATTCTCGTTCGCTAAAGCTCGCTAGCCATGTACTTATTTTTATTTCATTACATTTTAATCTTATCACAACGTCTTGAATAATGTCCAAGATTTCATCAACTCTCTTAATAATCGAGAATGTCAAATGAAGACAATCGGTTTTATTAATTTATCATCAATGTTCTACTTATCCTCCTAAAATTAAAATCAGAGAGTACAATCTGAAAATAAATGATATAATATTCATTCCTAATTAATCGGTTATTAAAATCAGATCATCGTTTATTTTCTGTTATTCTAAATTGAAAATCCATTTCTGTTATTTAATATTGATTCGAACTTTTCAATTTTATTGAATATTTGAATTATACTCGAAACTGATGTATTTTCTGCTCATGGAAAATTTATCTTAAAAAAGATTTCGATTTACATGTTGAAAAATATAAAAATAAATCGTTTATACTCGTTTAATTATTATTTAGCATACGAATAATAATTTGGTGTACAAATAATAATTTGGCGTATAAATGATAATTTGGTGTACAAATAATAATTTAGTATACAAATAATAATTTGGTATATAAATAATAATTTGGTATACAAATAATAATTTGGTATACAAATAATAATTTGGAATACAAATAATAATTTGGTATACAAATAATAATTTAGTATAAGAATAATAGTAACACTAGTAATTTTTATAATTAAAAATTCTTTACCAATAATAACATACGTAATTGATGGAATCACGTAGTTGAAGAATCTGGTCCGTAAAAAGAAAGGAAATTGATGAATCCATTGTTTGAAAATAGGGTCTCAAAAGTATTCATATACTTGAATAGAAAATAATTTAAAAGTCGAATAAAGGGTAAGACAAATACAGATATAATAAAGAATAAAAGTTGGACAATTCCAAACAAGATATTAGAAACAACTAATTATTATCAATAATTACAATATCTATACGAAAGGGATTTTTGTAAGCCCCTTTACGTGAATAAATAAATTATTAATAATAAAAGAACTTGAAAACACCTTTGTTTCAGAAATGAAATCAGGAGATTAAAAATAAATTTAACAATGCTTCCCTATAAAGAAGCAAAAGGAAATGATAAGTTGACTTTCGTTGAATTGTCTGTTGATGTTTTCTGGATGAGCATGCAAGCAGCAACTTTGTTGGAACCGTGGTCACATTAATTAGCAACAAAACTCAACGCAGTCAAAAACATGCTTTAAGGTACCACGTGCGGTAAAGAAGGAGGAAGCTGTGCTACAGGGCAATAGTTGAAGAAGGAAAGAAGACTGGGTTTATACTTCTGGGAAGATGCTCGTAAAGACGCTTGCTTCTACTGGGTCTGTTATTATCCACGCAGAAGCGCGACTTAAAACGGACGAGGCCCAGAAGCGACGTCGGACCCAAGGATATAATCGTTCTCCATTGCCTTTTCAGTCTTTTACCCGATCCCACTAATCTTTCAAGTCCAAATTCGAATGTTCGATGCTGAGCAGGGCGCATATTTTGACTTTTACGTGACGCTTTATTTCTCTCAAGCCACGTTGTTTTTGGACCGTCTCTCTTCGAGAATACTCCGGAACCTTGATGAATTATGACATTAGAGAAGATTTTACGTTTTGTATTTTACCCTTTACAGTATAATTTATCGATTACGGTATATTTTACCGTTTACTGCATATTTTGCCGTTTACAGTATATTTTACCCTTTACAGTATATTTTACTCTTTACAGTATATTTTACCCTCTACAGTATATTTTACCCTTTACAGTAATATTTTACCCTTTGCAGTATTACAGTATATTTTACCCTCTACAGTATATTTTACCCTTTATATTATATTTTACACTCTACAATATATTTTACCCTTTGCAGTATTACAGTATATTTTACCCTTTATATTATATTTTACACTCTACAATATATTTTACCCTTTGCAGTATTACAGTATATTTTACCCTTTTCAGTATTACAGTATATTTTACTCTTTATAATGTATTTTACCCTTTGCAGTATTACAGTATATTTTACCCTCTACAGTATATTTTACCCTCTACAGTATATTTTATCCTTTATAGTATATTTTACCCTTTCTAATATTACAGTATATTTTACCCTCTACAATATATTTTGCCCTTTATTGTATATTTTAACCTTTTCAGTATTACAGTATATTTTACCCTTTACAGTATATTTTACCCTTTATAGTATATTTTACCCTTTACAGTATATTTTACCCTCTACAGTATATTTTACCCTTTATAGTATATTTTTCCCTTTATAGTATATTTTACCCTTTGCAATATTACAGTATATTTTACCCTCTACAACATATTTTGCCCTTTATTGTATATTTTAACCTTTTCAGTATTGCAGTATATTTTACCCTTTACAGTATATTTTACCCTTTACAGTATTACAGTATATTTTACCCTCTACAGTATATTTTACCCTTTATAGTATATTTTACCTTTTACAGTGTGTTTAATCAGTTACAGTTTCTTTTGGTCTTTTTTGTTAAGCAGTCAAATGTACCGTACGAAATAAAAACTTACGTAAGTAACAATACCAGCATTGTTGTTTATGTAAGTTTTTATTTCGTACGGCAGAAATCAAAGTAAACAAATTAAGCAGGCAAATAAAATAAGCAAATTAAGTAGGAAAATGAAGTTAGTAAATAATGTGATTAAATCAAGTCGGTAAATTAAGTAGTTAAGTGAAGTAAGTAAATGAATTAGACAAATGAAGTAAGTAAATGAATGAGGCAAATGAAGTAAGTAAATGAATGAGGCAAATGAAGTAAGTAAATGAATGAGTCAAATGAAGTAAGTAAATGAATGAGGCAAATGAAGTAAGTAAATGAATGAGGCAAATGATGTAAGCAAATGAATAAGGCAAATAAAGTAAGTAAATGAATGAAGCAAATGAAGTAATTAAATTAATGAAGTAAGTAAATGAATGAGGCAAATGAAGTAATTAAATTAATGAAGTAAATCTAGCAAGTAAATGAAGTGATTAGATCAAGTAGGTAAATGAAGTCTGCGTTAAAAAGACCCATGCTCAGTGAGGCGTGAAATTACTGAAGTAAAGAAGCCGCGAAGATTTGTCTATTATACTGATCGATTAGCTCTTTAGGTAATTGATGGGATAATAGGTAAGACGCGTCTTTTGATAAAGTTATTTTGTGGAAGAGGAAAGAAAAGCCGGTGAAAAGAATGGAATGAAAATCAGTGCGTGGGATAATAGGTTAAGTGGGATCGCTAACTGCGGTAAGCAAAAAAGTGACGGGAGTCCCGTGCGAAGGCAATCCCGAGGGGACGGAAAATTTTTACGCAGAGATTATCAGGAAGCGGAGCGAGCCGTCCATGAATACGGAGATCCTCCGATAAAAGGATAAAAAGTACCGTCGGTGCTAGATGGGAGAAGGAGGTGTGGAGAAAGAGAGCGCTTAAGAGAAAGCGAAAGAGTTGGTAACCCAGTGCAATGCAGTCAACCACGGATGAGGTACCAACGGATGGAGAGGCAACACTTTGTAGTTTTAATCGATCCAGTGGGATGAGGAGAAAGACGAAGCTCCCTCAATAGAGAGCGAGAGGAAGGAGATCAAGAGAGAAGGCAAGTCCGACGAGGGAACCACCAAGCGAACAAGTGCGAGAGGAAAGGTTCAAATGATGGTATGAGTCGTGCCGGCTTCGAGAAAGAGAGCGAGGTAGAGTTGAGATTTGTCGGAAAAAGAGAGAAGGAGCAACATCGAGGGAGCAGAGACCCATATCTAGTCGACTCCTACAACTTCAACTACCAGCTGGCTGCGCTCAACGAACGAGAGGGGTTGAGAGTTTATATGTGAGAAAGCTCGTGGACCTTCGGGAGCAAGAAGGACAAGTGTATCCATTCATTCGTTCGTTTCTATGTTTCGAATGAAAGGCTTTTCACACCATAATCTGATCGTTTACACCCGATTTCCCACTCTTCTTTACTCTGCACTTGAACTTTCTGTTTCTGATTCTTCCTGTTAGCATCTGATACTGCAATTCTGTAAGTCAACGAATTACTATTGACTTATTGGGAATCGTGTTAGGACTCTTATTATACTTCATTTACTCAAATTGTCAACTTCCTTCCAATCCACGGATTTTCGAGATGGTCCTTTAAAACAAGTTTCAGCAGATAATGTGTTTTATTCCTTTCATGCGCACGGTAGTTGAAAAATCGCAAAAAGTTGGCCCTATGGTGGAAAAGAAAATCTGGATGATTGATTTTAATTCGATGAATTAATGTTGGTGCTTATTATCAGCTTGATACTTATTACCAGCTTGGTATTTATTATCAGCTTGGTACTTATTACCAGCTTGGTATTTATTATCAGCTTGGTACTTATTACCAGCTTGGTATTTATTATCAGCTTCGTTACTCATTGTCAGGTTGTACTTACTACTAACTTGGAATTTATTTGATCACGTAATCCTAAAATAAATTACACATTTATATTGACCATGCATTGATTGCTTCTGTTGAGAATTGTTAGTTTCTTTTTGCTTCCTCATAGGGAAGCATTGTTGATATTATTAGTGTTATCAGCTTTATTTTATTGAATATCAGCTGATGATCATTGGTGCATTTTTGGATTTTAGTTGTAGTTTTTTGAGATCTTTTGTGCTATGATGAAATAAATGAAAATAATGAGTGCTATGATGAAATAAATGAGAATAATGAGTGTTATGAGAAGTAAATGCTATGATGTTAAAACAGAAGTGTCAACTGAAGGCATCCAAATGAGTTTCTGAATGGATGACAATTATTAGCGAAATATACTTTCGGAGGGTTTTAAAAGAAGGCTGAATCTTTGTTTACTCAACGAATCTAACAATGTTTGTAATTTAAAAATCTAACATATTCGAATGAAGCGAATCCTTTCTATTTTGAATTATCTGAAACCCTTCACCTGAACCTAATTACCTACACCAAGAAAACAGAAATGCTCATCAGAGAATCATCTACATAAAACTAATACGCAACTGGTTTTTTTTTTGCTGTAGCGCATTTTTGTCATCTCGACCGTTCATTTTGTTATTGAAGCAAAAAGCTAAATTAATTTTTTCCGACAACAATTACTTTAATTAATTAAAATAGAACTAAACGTAACAAGTTGATCGCGACAAACTTGTAACATTTATTAGCAATTTTATTATATTCGATTTTTCTATTCCATTTTTCTATTCTATTTTTCTATACCATTTTTCTATTCCATTTTTCTATTCCATTTTTCTTTTCGATTTTTCTGTTTTATTTTTCTAATTTATTTTTCTAATAATGTTTTTTTTTTGTAATAAATTTTCCCTTTTTTAAATGAATTTTCTTTCTTTTATGCCAGTTTTGTATTTTCGTTAAAACTTTTGTCAAATTGGTATTTTTATTAACTAAGTATTTTCGTCAATCCATTGGTTTAATTTGTGGACGAAAAACATGGATTCTATTTGTGAAAACATAGATTTCCTGCAACGATAAAACATGAGGGAGCAGAGAAAAACAAAATTCTACAAATCGGAGAGTTACTTAAACTAACTTGGCTGGCAACAACCGCCGAAGCTCAACAGGGGATGCAAAACTGAAAGGGTCGAGTTTGGCGTTAGGGAAATTGAAGGGGGTGTATTAAAGCACAAAGGGTGCTGACAGTATCAATGGCGTCGCGAAATGGGGATCATCCGAAAGACTCAAATTAAAGTCGCAATCTTTCTTCTCGCCAATATGTTTAATTGTTTCTGTGATTTCAAATCAGGAACACCGATTATAATCTTCATTCTCAAATTCCTGGTAACTTATCTTGTAACTTATCTTGTAACTTGTCTTGTAACTTATCTTGTAACTTATCTTGTAACTTATCTTGTAACTTATCCTCTAACTTATCTTCTAACTTACATTCTAATTTATTTTTTAACTTATCTTCTAATTCAACTTCTTACGAATTTATCTTCTTCTTTTAATCTTACTAATTCTTTTGTTTTCTTTTGCTTTTTTCTTTTTCTTTTGCTTTGATTCCTACTATACTTATTCCTAATATGATTCCTACTAACTTGTAATTAAAATTCTTAATAAATTATCTTGTTTCTTGAATTCCTATTAACTTACCTTTAAACTCGATATTCCCATAATTTACCTAGTTCGCAAATGCAAAGTTTTCTACAAAATTCAATGAATAATTAATGAAAATTTTCAAAAATCATGATTTTCGATTTTTTATTAACATTTAGAGAATGTCAGAGTTTGAATTAAGAGGCTATGTCTTATGTAATTACCGAAGCGTTGTAGTCTCTGGCTTTTTCTTTTATTTCTCGAAACAAAACGGTTGTAATCTTGGAAGAGACAAATAAGTGGAATTTTGATTCTCTGGATATTTATTATTAAAGAATCTTTTGAATATATTTGATGGAGGACATTAGATCCTGATTAAAGATGTTTATTACTATTCCTGACTCAAAGAAGTAAAGCCTGATTCAAAAATCATTTATTTATTTATTCTAATTTCCTCCATTTATTCTAATTCAATAAACATAATTGATTTTAGATCAAGACTAGTGGATCCTGATTAAAGACAACTATTGCCTTTTGGTTTAATCAGATTAACAAAGTTACTTGCGAATTTATTATTTCTAGATCTGGGTAAATAAATCTTAATGAATGTACTAACTATTTATAGATCCGAAACAATGGATCCTGATTAAAGATTAGCAAATCAAGCATCTTTTGAATAGATTAAATAGAGAACATTAGATTCTGAAATAAAGATACTCTTTTGCGTGTATAGCCTGATAATTTGATTACTATTTACAGAACCTGATTAAAACTGTCTTTGTTTACTTTAATTTAAGAAATCTAATTATTTATAGTCCAGGGACTGATTAATGACCTAATGTTTCTTAAGAATCCTGATTAAATCCTGAATTAGTCAAGATCCTGTTTAAAATTGTACCCCTCTCTCTAATTTAAAAAATCTGTTTATTTCCAAATAAAGATCTTTAAGATCTTTATCAGGGAATAAAAAGATTTCTAATTAATAATTAAAGCCCTAATTATTTACAGATCAAGAACAATAGATGCTAATTAAAAACACTATTATAAGATCGAGGACAATAGATTTTGACAAACTTATGCATTCCTCTTTTTTAATAAATCTAATTAGTTCTAGATCAAGGGAAATAGATCCTGATTAAAGTTGTAACCCTCTCTCTAATTTAATAAATCTTATTCTTTCCATGTCAGAATCCTAATTAAAACCCCAATTATTCACAGGTCAACAGAACAATAGATCCTACTTATAAAAATATTATTATCAGATCCAGAACAATAGATCTGGACAAAACTGTGTTTCCTTCTCTAATTTCATACATCTTGTTCTAGATCAAAGACAAGAGAGCCTGACTAAAGAATTGATGTTTCTTTGTCCAGAAAATATAGATCCTGATTAAAGAATTGATGTCTCTTAGTCCAGAAACTATAGATCCTGATTAAAGAATTGATGTTTCTTAGTCCAGAAAATGTAGATCCTGATTAAAGAATTGATGTTTCTTGGATCAGAAACTATAGATCCTGATTAAAGATTTGATGTTTCTTGGACCAGAAACTATAGATCCTGATTAAAGAATTGATGTTTTTTAGAACAGAAACTATAGACCCTGATTAAAGACCTAAAGTTCCTTAAAGGAGAAACAGTGGATCTTGATTAAAGAAATTATCATCACATCAAGGGAAATAGATCTGAGTAAAGATATGTTTCTCATTCTATTTAAATGAATCTAATTAGTTCTAGGTCAGGGATAATGGATCCTGATTGAAATTACATCCCTCTCTCTAATTTAATAAATCTTATTATTTCTAGATCAACATTATGATTAAATCATAATTATTCGTAGATCAAGAAAGTAGATCTTGATTAAAATCCTAACTATTCAAGATCAATGAATCCTGATTAAAATCCTAATTACTCGTATACCAAGATCAATGGAACCTGATTAAAATCCTAATTACTCGTATACCAAGATCAATGGAACCTGATCAAAATCCTAATTACTCGTATACCAAGATCAATGGATCCTGATTAAAATCATATAATTATTCATCGATGAATAACAGAAGATCCTGATTAAAATCCTAAATATTCTTAGATGAAGAATAATGAGTCCTGACTGAAACCCAAATTATTCGTAGATCAAGATCAATGGATCCTGATTAAAATTCTAACTATTCGTAGGTAAAAAACAATGGATCCTAATTATGTCCCTAATTATTCGCTGATCAAGAACAGTGGACAGTGAAAATAAGTTTCATCTTCAAATTTAATCTTCTTCTTCTTCTTTTTCTTCTTCTTCTTCTTCTTCTTCTTCTTCTTCTAGATACTTCTTATTACTTCTAAATCAAAGACAGTGGATCCTGATGGAACCTAGATTTCCCCCTCCACTCTAATCAACTCTAATCATCCAGATCTAACAATTCTCAATCCCGAAGTGCCAAAGAACCTTTTCCTTTCAAAAAAGAAGTGATAATTCCAAGCCCGAATTGTTCAAAATCCCTTTTCATTTAAAAAATTAATGATGATTCCAAGCACGAATTGCTAAAAACGCGTTTTCTTCTCGAAAAGAAGTGATGATTCCAAGACAGTATTGGAAGAAAGTAAATCAGTTTCTGCAAGATAGGAACTTGAAAAGACGTTTAAAGAGTTTTGAGACCCTTGTAAGAATGACCTCTTTGGGGACATTTTCCATAAGGGTATATAAAGCTCTCTTCTCTGCAGTTGGCGACCCAATCGCTCCTGATCCCCTCCCAGTTACTGCCTCAACCCCTATCTGATTTGCATCACGGTTACGAGCTCGTTCGGTCTCGTTGGGGGGGGTGGGTAGGTATATTACAGCGGGGGTTCCCCGCGTACCACCCCCAGCACACGGAGGCAGCTCGGACACTCATAACAATCATAACAACGGGATCTCGCGACTGACTCGCGGCCCACCTCCGCGCATTGGATCCGCCCCAGTCACGCCTCTGATCCCCCACTGGGTTAACACAGGCGCGGCGTGTGTTAAATCAAAGGGTTCACCAGCTTCCCGCCGCGCAACTTTGTGCCACTACGCAGCCAGCCTGCGGATCGCGAGGTGTTCAGGACTGAGTTTTCGCGTCCCATCTCAACCCGGTGCAACGTGGCATCCATGCCGGCATCATCACACCCCCAGTTCTTCAATCCGCTGCTACCAATCCACCCTTCCCAATCGTGAATTCCTGTTTTGCATCTTGAACTGTTGGTAGAAATCCACATTAGTGATCATTGTTCGTGATCAAGCTCAAGTGACATTGATAGTGAGTATTGAGAATCATTTTCGCGGACTCTGGAAGCAATTGGTGAACAGTGATCAGTGCCATTTTCTGTAGATTTGTGATTCAGACTGACGAGGGCAAGGTAGCGGATTCTTGAAGGAGTTGATGGAAAAGGGGAGACTGATAGAGGATAGGAAGATAAAAGGTGTTGGAAAGGAAGATAATTGGTAGAGAGGAAGGTAAGAGCTCTTGGAATAGAAGATAAGAGCTGGAAAGGAAGAAGGAATAGAAAAGAAGAAGGAATAGAAAAGAAGAAGAAATAGAAAAGAAGAAGAAATAGAAAATAAGAAGAAATAGAAAAGAAGAAGAAATAGAAAAGAAGAAGATAAGAGTTGTTACAAAAGAAGAAAGGGATAAGAGTAGTCAGAGCAAAAGAAGCTAATTGCTATTAGAGAAAGTAGCAGTGGAAAAGAAGCTAATTGCTATTGAAGAAAGCAGTTACTAGAGAAGAAGCGAATTGCTATTGAAGAAAGTAACAGCTACTGGACAAGAAGCTAGTTGCTATTAAAGAAGGTAATAGCTACTAGTGAAAAAGCTAAATGCTATCAAAGAAGGTAATAGTTACTAGAAAAGAAGCTAACTGCTATTAAAGAAGGTAATAGCTACTAGTGAAGAAGCTGAATGCTATTAAAAAAGAAGGTAGCAGTTGTTCAAGAACAAGGTAACAATACTAGAGAAGAAGATAACAATATCGAAGAAGAAAAAAACTATTAAAGAAGAAGAAAACAACTATTAGAGAAGAATAAAACAATTATTAGAGAAGAAGAAATCAACTATTAAAGAACAAGAAATCAAATATTAGAGAAGAAGATAACAACTATTAGAGAAGAAAAAATCAACTATTAGAGAAGAAAAAATCAACTATCAGAGAAGAAAAAATCAACTATTAGAGAAGAAAAAATCAACTATCAGAGAAGAAGAAATCAACTATTAAAGAACAAGAAATCAACTATTAGAGAAGAAGGTAACAACTATTGAACAAGAAAGTTATAAGCAAAAAAAGAAGAAGAAAATAAACTATGTAAGTAAAAGAATGAAAGGAAAGGAATATATGTAATAATGTAATGAAAGGAGGAATATAGAAAGAAGAAGCTATTTGAAGAAACAGCTATCAAACAATAAAAGAATCTACTTAAAGAAAAAGCTATCAAAAGAAGAAAGAAGCTATCAAAAGAATAAAGAAGCTATCGAAAGAAGAAAAAATCTATCGAAAGAAGAAAGAATCTATCGAAAGAAGGTATTCAAACAATAAAAGAATATATTCAAAGCCACAAAATATTCAAAACTAAAAAATATACCAAAAGAAGATATTCAAAAGAATACACAACCCTAAACGGTAGATATTCAAAAGAATAAATAACCCCAAACGGAAGATATTCAAAAGAATAAATAACCCCAAACGGAAGATATTCAAAAGAATAAACAACTCCAAGGAAAAGAGATAAAGAAGACCCCCAAGAAAAAGAATAAAAACAAGGCATTCAAAAGAAGAAATAATCCCAGACAAAATCTTCAAACCCAAAAGAAATTGAAAAACCCCTATCCTAGAAAACCTTAAAGAAACCAAAAACGAAATAAAATTATTTCCGAAAAAGCACCAACAGAATAAAAAAACTTGAAAGTAATTGTGAGTGTAGGATAAGAATTACAGGACTGGCACTAATAAACTGCTAATTATCTCTGTAGAGCGTGGTAATTGTCGAGCGTGCGTCCACGTGATCAGGGATACGTCAGAGTGGCTCAGTAGAAAGAGTATTTCAACGACAGACATGAGATCTTGAGTGTGTGACAAATAGAATAATTAAAAGTCCATTATAAGACTGTAGTCTCGCGAATCCATCAAAGCAAATAATTTCACAGTATTGTTCTTGTCAAGTCACATGCAGAGAAACTGGTACTGTTTAAACTTGACGA
Organism: Ganaspis sp. Gsp50; assembly: GCA_011057455.1. NCBI lineage: Eukaryota > Metazoa > Arthropoda > Insecta > Hymenoptera > Figitidae > Ganaspis > Ganaspis sp. Gsp50. The sequence continues at coordinate 34,703 of WNHD01000269.1, read as the reverse complement.
GTGTATTATCTCTATGACTAAAGTTGCTGACTAAACTCAGTCACAGCTTTAAACTGACTGCTACAAGACTGCTTAAACTCTCTTGATATCCTCAATTCCTTTATCAATTGCAATTAACCGTTTGCTTCTTAATTACCCCTAATTACTTGTAATCATCCCGTTGTTGTAATTAACTAGGCTGATGTCATTCACTCGTTCATTAGATCTTGAAGAGTTGAATAACTCGACGAAAAGTAGCATCGTTTGACAAAGGCAGCATCTTTTGAGAAAGACAGCATCATTTGAAAAAAACAGCATCATTTGTGAAAGACAGAATCATTGCTTTGACAGAATCATTAAATTCGTTGAGTTAAAGGTTTGAGAGAAACAGTAAATTCGTTGGGTAAAGTATTAGAGAGAATCATTACGTTGGGTAAATCATTTGAGGAATCATTAAGTTATTCGAGAAACTAGAGGACTTTGAAATCAAAATAGAGGACTTTGTAAGAGTGCTGTGTTCGTAAATAGAAACGACATTTCGCGAAAAGACGTGATTTCATCGGAAGATTCGTTGTTCGGTTCTTCTGGGCTGATAAATTATTCCAGAGAGTGTTACAACGTCAGAAAAACGTCGTTCTACATACATCAATCACGGATACCCTCAGGTAAGTGTCAAGCATGATTTCTCACCCCTTGTTATTAAAAGTCAGTTAATTCTGGTGTAATATGATAAGGTATATTGCATGTGTTCGATCGACCGAATCTTTGCAATTTTCAGTTCGCCTACACTGTCGTAATCCAATATTGAAAGGCGAAAGCTGAATTCGTTATTCATTTTTCTTCATTGTTTTATTATCTTGGCAGCCTGTTTGGCGCGCATAATAGAATCAAAAATAGACCACTACTCATTATGAGAAAATGTACATTATTTTATTCCACTCTCTTCCAAACGACATCTGTTTCCTTCGAGATATGTATCGATATATAACAATTTACGTAATCGGAAATTGCAACAATGTTCAATATTGTTAATAAAAACAACTTCGTTTAATTATTAAAATTGTTTCGCAAACTTCTTGTTTCTTTGCTTGAGATTTTCTCAATTTTTCTGGATCCTGTATGCATTTGAAGAAAAATTTCATCAAAATGTGTAATCGATGAATTGGAATGATACGAATTGTGAAATTAAAATTATTCTTTTTGATTTATTATTATTTATTTAATTGAAAAATTGGTGAAATTTGATCAGTTCGTTTCTAAACGATTGTAATTTAAATTCTTCAATTATTGTGATTTATTTTAAATCGCTGTGAATTATTTTAATTCAATTAATAATGAATTAATGAATTAATAATGAATTAATGAATTAATAATCAATTTATCAATTTATCAATTAATCAATTAATAATGAAACTTTAAAGTTATGAATAAATTTTATTCATATTAAAACGACTGTTGTACACGTAATATTTGTTATCAATAATATTTTGGTATTCATTTTATAATTAAAATGTTTCGAGCAATGGAATTGATTCCTTTCTCGATTGACCTTACATTGTTGGAAGATTCTAAAAAATGCAATGTTTCTCTTGAGTCATGAATAATTGTTGAAAATGAAGAACCTACATTACGAAAATGTCAGGGAGTTATCTTTAAACCGAGGTTAATTTCGTGTATTTTAACTTATAACGCATTACTTTTGGATATTGACTGAATTAGTTATCTCAATTAACTCCAACAGGAGTTCACGTCACTGACTAAATTTAAATAAATTATTAATTTCCGGGGCTGGAAAGGTAATAATAAATTAAGAAAATTCTTGATAATAGTTATCGAATTTTTATTAACATTTTAAAAATATTTTAATCAAACACAAATTTTGTATTTAATTTTTCAAAGAAATTTTGTATTTAATTTTTCATATAAATTTTGTATTTAATTTTTCATAGAAATTTTGTATTTAATTTTTCATATAAATTTTGTATTTAATTTTTCATAGAAATTCTGTATTTAATTTTTCATAGTAATTTTGTATTTAATTTTTCATAGAAAATTCGTATCCAATTTTTCATACCAATTTCGTATTCAATTTTATATAGAATAGAAATTATTTAATATACAAATTTGGTATTCAATTTTATATGTACTTTTATATTCCATTTTATATTCAAATCCATATTTAATTCTATAAGCTGCTCTTTTTTCTAGTCTGTACTTAATTCTTTATTCAGTTTTTTAATCTGTTGTATGGTTGGTTCTATAAATTCTATTTTATATTCTATTTCATATTCTGTCTATTCTATCTTTATTTTAAGTATATTCTATTTATATATTTTATCTATGAAGCTATATTCTATCTATATTTTAGCTATGTTTTATCTATATTCTATCTTTACTTTATCCATATTCAAACTATATTTTTTTGTATTCGAACTATATTTTATCCATGTTCAAGCTGTATATTTCATGTATATTCGAACTAAATTTTATGTATATTCGAACTATATTTTATGTATATTCGAACTATATTTTATGTATATTCGAACTATATTTTATGTATATTCGAACTATATTTTATGTGTATTCGAACTATATTCTAGCTGTAAGCTAGCTATATTTTATCGATATTGTATCAATATTTTGTCTCTATTATTCATATTATTTCTAAATATTTTTATTATTATTCATTCATCAATTCTATGTTATATTCTAATTTTGATCTCTCTCTTTTTCCTTATTTTATCACGTAGTCAATTTTAGAATATATGGTTCTTTCTCTGATATTTTTCACTATTTTATACATTGAATTCACATTATTTTATGTCCTCGATATTTAATTCTATACTCTTATTTTATACTCTATTTTATACTCTTCTATCTTTAATTCTGTATTTAATTCTACATTCAATTCTTCAATTAATTCTATATTCAATTCTACATTCAATTCTAAATTCAATTCTACATTCAATTCTGCATTCAATTCTATATTTAATTCTACATTCAATTCTACATTCAATTCTACATTCAATTCTACATTCAATTCTACATTCAATTCTACATTCAATTCTACATTTAATTCTACATTCAATTCTACATTTAATTCTACAATCAATTCTACATTCAATTCTACATTCAATTCAATATTCAATTCTACATTTAATTCTACATTCAATTCCACATCTTTTTTATTCTTCTCCGTCTATTGCATGTTTTTTATATTTTTTCTTTTTATATACTGCTAAACTTCTTTTTCTTCTCTTTAATCTTCTTTTTCTTTTTTTCTTTCTCTTCTTCTGCTTCTTCTTCTATTAACTTCAAAATTTTATTGTATATTTATTTCTATATTTTTCTGCATTCACTTCTACATTCACTTCTACATTTCCTTCTAGATTCCCTTCTAGATTCCCTTCTATATTTAATTTCTCATTCCTTTCTATATCCTCTTCTATATTTAATTGCACATTCCTTTCTATATTCTCTATACTATCTTTAATTCCTCATTCTGCTCTATATTCTCTTCTATATTTAATCCCTCATTCTACTCTACATATTTTCTTCTATATATAATTCTACACTATATTCTCCAACATATTTAATTCCGCATTCTGCTCTATGTTCTCTTCTATATTTAATCCTCCATTCTACTCTACATATTTTCTTCCATATTTAATTCGAAATTCCATTCTACTTTCAATTCCACCATTCAATTACAAAATCCGCAGTCGCCACTTCAGCGCGAGATTTTCATTGAAAAAATGCCCGGATCGATAAAAATCTGAGATCCATTGATTTTGAAAAATTCAAAATGCGTTCGTCTCGCGTAGTCCCAGCGGCTCGATGAGCAGGTTCGCCGGTGATTATCGCCGGCTGGGTACGATTAAGTTAATCTTGGTAATTAAGAAAGTTACTTGGTTGGGGCCATGCGGGAATAAGGAGAGTACGAGAGTAGAAACCAAGCCTGGACCGCCGAAGTCAGTGATAATTCCCTCCAGCTACTTAGCTGCGTTCTAATAATTACCGCGATAATTATGCACGCCCTCGCGAATAGTTATATATTGCAGCAAAAGTATATATGACTATCCAATGTGACCTGAAAATGCTAATTGGAGAATCAGGCGAGAACCTGTACCTAAAACTGTAACTCACACCGTATTTCTACCTGTAAGTTCTAATGCAACTGACAATTTAAAGCCAGAACAGCAAAACTTTACATGTATCAAATTTTATGATTATTAGCAACCCCTGTTACGAAGTTTGCTCGATTTTGCCTCTCAGAATTTTTATTGTTCAAATTTTTTTCTCTTGATTTGTTTTTGCGCCGGAAATTATTTTTTGTTTCGCACTGCTATTCATTTCTTCGGTTGTAGTTTTCTGGGAATTATTCTGTTTCAATGCCTTGGAATATCAATTCTTCTGTGTCAGTAAACATGTAAATTCAATTCTTCTGTTTCGGTAAACTTATGTATTCAATTCTTCTGCATGGATAAATCTGTAAATGCAATTCTTCTTGATTGATAATCTCGAAGTTCAATTCTTCTGTGTCGATGTTCAAGAAAAGGAACTTTTCTGTTTCAGTGTTCCAAAAACTACATCTCTTTCAATGTTCCAAAAATTCTCCTGTTTCAGTTTTTAAGAAATTTTGTATTATAAAAATGTCTCTCTTCAGTTTCTGTACTTTGGGAATCTCTTCTGTTTTGTTACTGCGTAACTTTAATTTTCTCGTGTACAAAATTCATTTCCCTGCTTTTAGCAACTTAGTTTGTTGTGAATTGCAACATCGTGGATTTATTAAAAATAAAATTGCAAAACAAAATTGTAAAACAAAATTGCAAGATTTCTCTTTCGAATTGAATATTGCTAAACATCGTACGTCTCTGAAACGTGCGTTATCTTTTCCCAGTTAATTAAACGTGAAATAACATTCTTTTCAACATTTCTGTGTTTAGTGTTCAAAATCAAGCGTTTACAATTCGCGTCATAATTATCACATAATTAGTTAATTTTACCTTTCAGAATTGGTCTTTCAAGAGAATTTAATCTCACAGTACTGTGATACATATTGTATCCAGAATGATGGAAATTCTATTTATACTTTGCACGCAATAGCAAGAATCGTGAGAAATCTAAACTGGAAAGATTTCCCCGTGCCATGTGACTAGGAGCAGAGGTAAACAGGAGCACGTGTTGCCGGCGTGGTTGTGGAGCGTAGAGACCGGGAAAGAGGGGTTGAGGAAAGGGGTGGTTGCGGAGCGATACGAGCTGGAAAATCAGTGCGAGCAACCGAGGACCAGAGGGAGAATTCTTTGCTTTGCCGCCTCGAGGGTTGGTGAAGGAGAGAAAGAGAGTGAGGGAGATGGGGCATTGAGTAGAAGAGTGAGAATAACGGACGAGGATAGAAGAAAAAGAAAGAAAAAAAGTGCGATCGAAGGGACGTCTAGTGGTGAAGGCTTGTTCGCTTGGGGCGAAAAATCCCAAAGGAGCTCTCGACTCGCGATATTGTTGGGGTAGGCACTTGCTCTTGGTACAAAAGAACAAGGCGAAAAGAAAAAGAGACATTTCATCTTCTTCGTACTAAGGTGTGACCTCCTCTTGCACGCTCAAAGAATATCTTATGCAATAACGTAAGTCCTCTTAACCGCATTTTTATCGGCGAAGGGGGTGCTTGCAAATTTCATGTGCGTATACCGCTTTACGAGCTCTATAACTTGTCTTCCAATGTAACTTTCAGCATAACTTATATAATGTCGTATTTATGTCTTCCCGGCAAAATTCAAGAGCTGACAAATTGAAAATTCTCAAGAAGGATCCAATGAATTTTTATGTACCCTCGCTTTATAACTTTTCTTGTAAATTAACTCATGTTACATCAACTTTTCTTTTCATCCGGAAACCTGCGTTAAATCGTGTCAATTGATCCTCGACTAGCGACTACTAGAATAGAAGAATTGGATTTTTTGGATAATCAAACAGGGGAGTGTAATTTCCAGGACGGAGGAATGTAATTTCCAGAACAGGAGAATTTAATTTTTGGAATAGGAGAATGTACTTTTTAGAACAGAAGAATTTCCGGACCATCGAAACAAGAAAATTTGATTTTTCGGACATTGAAAAATTGAATTTCCAAGATACCAAAACAGTGGAATTGAATTTCCTGAATATGGAAACAGTATAATGGAATTTATTGGAAACTGAAAACGTAGGATTGATTTTCCCAGACACAGAAACAGGAAAGTGGCATTTCCTCGAAACTGAAACAGTAAAATTGGATTTCTAGGAAACTCGTACAGTAGAATTGGATTTTCAGGAAACGGAAACAGTAAATTTGAATTTCCAGGAAACTAAAACATTAGAATTGAATTTCCTAGACACTAAACAGTAGAATTGAATTTCCTAGACACTAAACAGTAGAATTGAATTTCCTAGACATTAAACACTAGAATTGAATTTCTAGACAATCTAACAGTAAAATGGCATTTCCTTGAAACCGAAAAAGCAAACTTGAATTTCCTGCAAACTGAAACAGCAGAATTGAATTTCGAGGAAAAGGAAACAATACAATTGAATTTCTTATAAATATCACAATAGTAACACAGTATTTCCTTGAAACTGAAAGAGTAAAATAGAATTTCCTGCAAACAGTAGAAATGAATTTCCTAGACACCGAGAAAGTGAAATTGCATTCTCTCGAAACTGAAACAGTGAAATTGAATTTCCTGAAAAATGAAACAGATGAAATTGAATTTCCCATACACTGCAACAGCAAAATTGAATTTCCAGGAAATGGAAACAGTAAAATTGAATTTTCTGGACACACAACAGCAAAATTGCATTTCTTCGAAGCTGCAACGGTAAAATTGAATTTTCAGGAAATAGAAACAATAGAATTGAATTTCCTGGACACAGAACAGTAAAATTGCATTTCTTCGAAACTACAACAGCAAAATTGAATTTTCAGGAAAAGAAAGCAATGGAATTGAATTTCCTACAGATATCGAAACAGTAAGATGGCATTTCCTCGAAACTGAAACAGTATAATTGAATTTTCTTGAAATTGTAGAAATGAATTTCCTAGACTCCAAGGAAGTAAATTTGCATTCTCTCGAGACTGAAACAGTAAAATTGAATTTCCTAGACACCGAAACAGTAAAAATGAATTTCCAGGAAACTGAAACAGTATAATTGAATTTCCTAAATACCGAAACAGTAGAATTGAATTTCCTAGACACAAAAACAGTATCACTGGATTTTCTCCTAACTGAAACAGCAAAATTGAATTTCCGTGAAATGGAAACAATAGAATTGAATTTCCTATTTATCGAAACAGTAGCATTTCCTCTAAACTGAAACAGTAAAATAGAATTCCTTTGAAACTGTAGAAATAAATTTCCTAGACTCCAAGGAAGTAAATTTGCATTCTCTCGAAACTGAAACAGTAAAATTGAATGTCCTAGACACCGAAACAGTAAAAATGAATTTCCTAGACACCGAAGGAGTAAAATTGAATTTCCAGGAAACGAATACAGGAAAATTGAATTTCCTAAATACCGAAACAGTAGAATTGAATTTCCTAGACATAAAAACAGTATCATTGGATTTTCTCGAAACTGAAACAGCAAAATTGAATTTCCAGAAAACGGAAACAATAGAATTGAATTTCCTATTAATCAAAACAGTAGCATTTCCTCTAAACTGAAACAGTAAAATAGAATTTCCTTGAAACTGTAGAAATGAATTTCCTAGACTTCAAGGAAGTAAAATTGCATTCACTCGAAACTGAAACAGTAAAATTGAATTTCCTGGAAACTGAAACAGTATAATTGAATTTCCTAGACACCGAAGGAGTAAAATTGAATTTCCAGTAAAAGAATACAGGAAAATTCAATTTTCAAAATACTGTAACAGTAGATTTGAATTACCAGCTGCAATAAATGATTGTTAAAAAGGTAAAAGGGAACTTATAAATTATAATATTATTTACATGTTCTGATGGTTATTTAAGCCTGGAAGTAATTGAAGAATTTAAAATGAATGAGAATACTTGCACATGTGTTTACTAAGTGCGGAGTATTTTCTCTGGAGTTCTTTATTTCTAAGTAAAGGTTAACTGAATTGGAACGGATATTGCCGAGGTCAAGAAAATGAATCGATGCTTTCCCCTCTCTAAATCCTGTTTCGTTTCGAAACCTTTCTTCCCTCCTTCGTTCATTCTCTTTTCGGCTCGTCAACCCTCGTTCTCCACCCCATTCAACTCCCGTTTACTCCAATTCATCTCTTTGGTGATTCTACACCCGATAACTCTCCCAACAACCTGCCCATTTGCAAAATACTTTTTGACAAAGAGCCGCGACAATTGTAAACACACATTTGAACCTTTCGCGCAAATTGTACAAAGCTTTTTTCCTTTAACGCTCAAAATAACACGTTGATTCGAAAGAAATTTCAAATTGAGAAAGATAAATAATTGTAATTAATAATTGTAGTGCTCAGCAATTCGGATGACTGATTAACAATTCGAAACAATAATTAGCAATTCGGATGAATGATTAACAATTCGGATGAATGATTAACAATTAAAATATAATGATAAACAATTCGAATGAATGATTAACAATTCAAAATAATAATTAGCAATTCGGATGAATGATTAACAATTCGAAATATAATTATAAACAATTCGAATGAATGATTAACAATTCGAAATATAATGATAAACAATTCGAATGAATGATTAACAATTCGAAATATAATGATAAACAATTCGAATGAATGATTAACAATTCAAAATAAAAATGAACAATTCGAATGAATGATTAACAATTAAGAACAATAATTAACAATTGTAGACAATAATTACAAATTAGAAACAATAATTAACAATGACGAATTTCGTCCGTGCTTATTTTTATTTATTTATTACGATACACGAACGAGAGTATTTGATTTCATTTTTCACAAAAAACTCGTTAATTCAAAATGAATAAGCAAGCATTCTAAAAAAGACGATTAATTATTCTGAAGCAGACGATTGATAATTGTAATAAAAATAACTCATTATTGAAGCAGAAACAATTCATTACAGCAGAAGTAACTTTGTATTGATTAATTACAGAGAACGGTACATTTTAATGATTCAAAGTTCCGGGATTGAGCGATTATGATGATCATATTGTTGAGAATTTATTTTGGAAAAGGGAGATAATTAAAGGAGGGTAAAATATAATATAACGGGGGAAATGTTGGGAATTTTCCATGCACATTATGGAGACAATCGAAAATTCTTGTTAGGATCCTGCTTATACAAGGTTACTTACAATTGGAAGTTGTGACGCCCTGTAGGGCGAGGCTATGCGTGCGGCGTCATTAATTCTAATAATTTATAAAGAGGCACGCACGTGCGTGTCGCGCGAGAAGGGTTACGCGTCACGAGGGCTCCGTCACTGACGAGTCTGCCACGAGTGTTTTTTTTTTGTACGCTCGATGCTTCTAATAGAACTAATTTGCGTGTAAAAAGCTCTGCCGAGATTTTTGAAACTTCCTTCTTGTATTAGATTCTCCACAACTCTCGCATGCGATATTTATAACGAGAATTTGAATTTATAATCTTCATGGGGCAACCAAATGAGGCGTCTCTGAAAATTATATATTTCTCTGTCATGTATTTATTCAATTTTCTTTTTAATATTGTATTAATATTTGTTTACAATTTTTACATTCTCATCAATAATGAGAATGTATTTTAACGACAATTAAAATTAAAAATTAAATAAATTAATTTAAAAAATCCAATCATCGAGAATTGAAGAATTTCTATAAATATTTAAAAAAAATATTTAAAAAAGTTTCTATAAATATTTAGCAAAGTAAATACAAAAAATGGATTCGTCGAATAGAGTTTCTATATTTTTGCAATAATGTGATAAAAATAAAATTGATGTGCCTGTTTATTGTGGCAAACTTGAAAATGCAATCAACAAAGTATGAAAATCTTGATTTGTGTCGTTTATAAATAAAGTAAAATAAGTATCGAGTTTGGTGACAGAGCGATTTAATTGTCTCTCTTGATCAATTAAACAATTTCAGCCAGAAGAAGAAATAACCACATAAATTTCAATAAAGATATATATTTAGACTTAGAGATAAAATTCTTCTTTAATTAATAATTTCAGGAAAATGTGAAAATTCGTAAAGTAATTATTTAACTAAAATTGAGTGGTTCAGCAGACGTTGATCGCCCTTCAATAAATTATTAGTATTTTATAACCACCGTCTGAAATAAATATAGCAGACTATCAAATTATTTCAGTCTTCTTGGTAAAATGTTTTTGAAACATTAACTAACGCTCACTCAACGTGTCATGTTTTTTGCAATTTAATTGCCGGTGTCTATTAAAATATATTTAACCAGCCAATACAGTTGGAATAATCTCTTTCATTAAAAATAAAACGTCCTTCTGATTATTTCGAATTGCTAATAACTGCTTCTATATTTTCATTTTACGGCAGTCGAGATCGTTAAATTAAAAAGACTCTGGGCTCAAAATTTTTTGAACAGATGTTTAGCTTGAAGGCTCAGCGTGAGTCGCGAAGGCGGTTTAGTACGTAAATACGTCCACAGTAGGGGGTTCCATTATGATGGTCATGTGCGGTTAAAGTTCTATTTGTGGTAATTCGGGGTTTAATGTACTCCGATTTGGTTCACCGTGCACTTTTTTCTGCAAGCTTTAACACCAACGGAAGCTGTAAAAGATAAAATATTCTTCCTCGGAGCTTAAGAAGACAAATTTTATTCAGGTCCACATTTCCGATTTTTTGATTCGCTTTTATCGTTTGTAAAATCGATTGATTAAAGAGTTTAGAATTTTGATAAAAAATGGACGAAAATTATTTAAGATTGTGTGGAAAATTTGAAAATTGGTCGCTTTGAAGGAGAGAAAGCAGATTTTTTGTAAAGTGATATTATTAACTTTTTTTTATGTAATTAATTGCTCGTGTAGTTTTATGGAAGTCCTGAGTTTCATACAATTACACTTTCGTTCTACATTCAGTCTGAATATTAATGGAATGCTTTGCCATTTTAACGGAAATAACTTTTATCAATATTGAATTGTTGAATTTCCTCGCATATATTTTCAGACACTGTGTTATTAATTATACTTTAACTAATGGATTATAATAGGTCCCTCTAATATCAAATCATTTCGTACATTGTTCGTAATACCAGTGCGTGCTATTAATAAATTGATAATTTTAACACAATTCCACAAATGAAGTTGATATATTATTCTCAATTCAGAGAAAAAACTTAAGTTCAAGTTGAATAGGCTAATCGTAACTCAAGACTCTGTTTCTCGAATTAAGCTGGAATAATTTTTATTCTAAGAGTGTGGAGTATTTACGCATGTTTAACATACGATTACGGTTTTTATTAATCAAGGGAAATACAAGCTGTTGGGATTGATTTCATGTCCTATAATATTCCAGCCTCTTATTGCAATGCTTTAATTTTATTTTCATCTGTCATTTATTTTTTATTTTCTTCTATTATTTATTTTTTACTTTCATCTATTATTTGTTTTTTATTTTCATTTGTTTTTTATTTTCATTTGTTTTTTACTCCCATCTATTATTGGTTTTTTATTTCCATCTATAATTTGTTCCTTACTTCCATCTATTATTTCTTTTGCATTTGCATGCTTAACTTTCTTAATGTAATTTTTTAATATACATTTTTTACTTTATTTTATTTTATGAACATTTTCTTAACATAGTTGACAATAGACTCAACGTGGCAACACAATTAACAGAATCTTTTATTTTCCCGAATGAGCGAAATCTTATAATTAAGCCTTCATCACGATTAATTTATTTCAAGATTTACTGTGTCCTTGAAGTAGTAATTGAGCAGATCAACAGCATAATCGTCAACATTGAGAATTGTAACAAAAAGATTTAAACATTATGAAGAAAGACAAGAAATAAAATTAAATAGCAACCACTTGATTAACAATCTCTTGATTAATAATCTTTTGATAAACTCTCTGTCTGTCTGTCTCTCTCTCTTTCTCTCTTTCTCTCTCTCTCTCTCTCTCTCTCTCTCTCTCTCTCTCTCGATTAACAATCTTTTGATTAACTCTCTCTTTATTTGTCTATTAACAATCTTAGACAAAATACCTCCGAGTCAATTTTTCAATTATTCCTCCAAAGAATCGATATTATGTCTAAACACAATTTATTACACGGATTAATTTTCCGAATACTGAATTATTTGGCATTTGTTAGCGATCGAGATTTAAACAATGAGAAGGATGGAAAAGTTTAGTGAACCTTTAAAACAAGGCAATGATTTTAAAAATGATCTCAGCAGGACCAGTTGGCAACCGCCCATTGGGACATTGTGTGAGCGATTCTTTGACAATCCTGCAATCAATTGAGCGGATTAATATAGTAGACATAATCGCGCTTTTTTGTCGACCAGTCATAATGCTAGTTGGAGAGAAACTGACACGGAGAGATTGAAGAAGGGAGAGAAAGAGAAACAAATAAAAGGAACTCGTCTCCGGAGCTACACGTGGTGTTTAACGAGTCATGGCTACCAAGCTTGTAGTACATGCAGGATATACATAGAAAGTCGACTAAGTGCGAAGGTAATAGTCGTTACGTGCGATACCATTCTGTCAGAAATCCACGGGGCTTTGTCCCGAGTCACGAAACGTAAGGATTAAACTGAACGCGGGCGCGGCACCAGTTTAATGTGACTGTGTGAACGCCTTCTATGATTTTCATTTCTCTCTGTGTTGAATGTGTGTGTGTGTGTGTGTGTTAAAGTGCGTGTGAGCTCTCAACACGCACGTTCCGCATACGCCACCGAGCATGAGGGTCTCCATAAATCGGAAGGGGACTCGATTTAGCGGAAATCGTTTCCAGCACGACCAACTGATAAGGGTGATACTGCCCCTCGTTGAACACTGATTAGAACATGAACACGTTTCCTCCTCCGTAAGAATTTATTAATGTAGTTTCATCACTTTCCCCGCCCTTCCACAAAATGCTCAGTTTAAGAATCTCAGGTTCTTAGATTTTTTCAAGGTGTTTCGAAAATTGTTTACCTTTTGTTTTTTGGAGATTTCAAAGCCAAAGAGCTTCATTGTTCATTTGCTGAACTATTGAATGATTAATGTGTTTTTTGGAAGAAGCGTTTGGACTTTTAGAAGAAATGTTTGGACTTTTACAGAACAAACGTTTAGAATTTTGGAAAAAACTTTTGGACTTTTAGAAGAAACTTTTGGACTTTTAGAAAACACGTTTAGACTTTTAGAATACACGTTTAGACTTTTATAGAAGAAACGTTTGAACTTTTAGAAGAAACTTTTGGACTTTTAGAAAATACGTTCGGACTTTTAGAAGAAACTTTTAAACGTTTGAAAAGATCGTTTAGACTTTAATAGAAGAAACGTTCGGATTTTTAGAAAAAACGTTTAAAGTTTTAGAAGAAAAAACGTTTAAAATTTTAAAAGAAACTTTTGGACTATTGGAAAAACTTTTAGAATTTTACAAAACAAATGTTTAAAATTTTAGATTTTTATAAAAGAATCGTTTAGAATTTTAGAAGAAACTTTTGGACTTTTAGAAGAAACTTTTAGACTTTTGGAAAAAACGTTTAAAATTTTGGAAAAAACGTTTAGAATTTCGGAAAAATCTTTTGGACTTTTATAGAAAACGTTTAGACTTTTACAGAAGAAATATTTAGAATTTTAGAACAAATGTTTAGAATCTTAGAAAAAATGTTTAAACTTTCAGAAGAAAAACATTTAGACTTAAGGCCAAGTCCAAGATCCTGAATGGTAACCTAGGGATCTACGTTTATCTTTTTTTTTCTGAAGTTGTTTTTCTCAAATAATAATTTCATGACACACTTCAAGGCTTGCAAAATGATTCCAGAAATTCCAAAGTGATATAGTTTTCAGATCAAGTGCAAGTAGCTTCGCAAAAAGAAGTCGATAATAATCAACATGCAATTTATCAACATTTCTTGTGAAAAAACTTGAAACTAAAAACTACATCACTTTGAAATTTCTGGAATAATTTTAGCAAACCTTAAAGTGTGTCATGATTGATTTATTATTCTTTTTGAAAAGCAAAGAAAGGGGAAATAAAAAGAAGGTAAAGGTAGATCCCTAGATTATCTCTTAGGATCTTGGACATGACCTTAAACTTCGAAACTTTGTGAATCATCCAAGAAAACCTGGGATTGATTTATTATTATTTAAAAACAAAGAAAGGAAGAAAACAAGAAAGAAAGAAAGAAAGAAAGGTAAAAGTAGATCCCTAGATTACCATTCAGGATCTTGGATAAGAACTTAAGCATCCTTATTCCAACGTTTTAAGAATCGTCATTTAGTTTTTCAAAAGGGTTTCAATCATTCAATTCAATTCTTATTCAATTTAATTCAATTCCTATCCAATTCAATTCAATTCCTATTCAATTCAATTCCTATTCAATTCAATTCCTATTCAATCCAATTCCTATTCAATTCAATTCCTATTCAATTCAATGCCTATTCAATTCAATTCCCATTTATTCCAATTCCTATTTAATTCCAATTCAATTTCAATTCCTTTATAACACTAATTCACCAGTTAAAATCTATTTGAAAATGATTTGTTGAATTAATTTGTAGAAAATAATTCCATAAAGACTAAAATTTGAGCTGATGGAATGATCAAAAGGGGTCAAAACGTAGTGAGCTGGAGGAACATATGGCGATTAAAGGCGTGTTATTTATAGTGTTCCCCTAGTTCCTTGATATCAGTGACGGTTCGCGAGGCATAACGACTCGAGCCTAAAACTTTAAAAGCGTTCGACTTGGTGAGGAATCGAGCCCATAAATCGGTGCTACCTAAGTTGTATGGGTTGTGGCGCCTGGAGCGTACTGCAAGGCGCTCGGAGAAACTCGCTAGCCAGAGGCATGCTTGTTTCTAAACCCACCTTATCTACTAGCCCCTATAATAAGCTGCGATCTGAGACCGTATATTCATGCGGAGAAACATGCCTGTGTGTGTTAATGTGTGCGCGCATTTATGCCAGAATCTGCGGTACAACGGCGATTCTCAGACACAGGCTCAAGTATGTGAAACACATCGCGGCAAGCTAACGTTAGGACGCCACAACCAAGCGCTTGCAATTACAAGCTGGTCAACATATAATTATCCCCAATGACCATAAATTACCAGATTTTTATGCGCAACATTCTTAATTACCCTTTGAATTAACATCAATCAACCCCCTTAATTACACGCTGCTCCCGTTGATGCCGATGCTGTGATGCCACTACCTCCCGGCCCTCAAAGACCTCGACCATCATCCTCCAAAACAAAATTGCCAAGGGAACATTGTAAATGTTGAGTAGGATGCTGAGGACAAAAATCTTAGTTATATCCGATCAATTTCTTATCTCGGAACAATTTCCACTCTTCGTATTCAATCCAATTTGGGATTTAATTAATTCTGAAGTCTCGCCGATTGAGTTCTCTTGTAGAATTACTTTTTTGTACAGTTTATCATTTTTTTTGTCCGAAATTTTGTCGCCTTTTCGTTTCCAAACGAAATTTTTCGTAGTTCGTAGGACTTTTTTAAAAGTAAAAAAAAAGTCAAACTTAACTTTTAAAAGTTTTTATTCATAGTTTTGCAGATATTTATTTTATCCATTTGTTGAATTTTAATTTACCATTTGTTGAAATTTAATTTACCATTTGTTGAATTTTAATTTACAATTTGTTGAATTTTAATTTACAATTTGTTGAATTTTAATTTACAATTTGTTGAATTTTGATTTACCATTTGTTGAAATTTAATTTACCATTTGTCGAATTTTAACTTACCTTTTCATTAAATTTTGATTTCCATTTTAAATAATCACTTATTTGGTTTTATACAAAAAGTATGATTTTCCACAAGTGGCAAAATTAAACTTGTCATTTTGAAGAATTTTCAAGTTTTTTGATTAATGAAATAATAACGTAAATGATTTCTAACTGTATTTCACTTACTAATGAATAGTTATTTCACTAATTTGCCAATTTCTTTCATTTATATTCATTCGAAATGATTTTCAAATAATCAATAATATTTATTTATTGAAATTCTTTTCTATGATTCACATTATCAGTATTACTAAAATTAATATTCCAGAAAAACCAAATTCGTATTTAATTTTTCATTCACTAAAGTTGCATTCTAAAAACGTCCTTCTGTAATAAAAATCAAATTCAGTCAATTTGCGTCAATTCAAATCAATCCTTTTAGTATATTTCGAATCATTTTTCACCATAGTCGAAAAGCTTATTTTATCTACAATTACATTCAGTTATATTATATATAATAATAATTATTATTATATTATTATATTATTATATTTTGAATAATAATCATAATAATTGAAAAACGAAAAAGAATAGATCTTCTTTTTAAATAATTGCTTTTATTATAAAATTGCATGAAAACAATTATTGAAAATGTAGTAATTTGAGGCACAAGCTAAAATCGGATCCGTTATCACACAAAAATGTTTATCACGTTTGAGTCCTTTTCTCTGAGCAGTGACGGGCAGAAGGTGCTAATTTTGCAACTTGATGTGTAATAACAGGTTTCTTTCTATAAATTAGCATTATTTATTTCATCCGCGAAGCTCAGATTTCTTACTGATAATCGCCAAGCCCTCATTAAGTCATCCGATTTCAGTTGGCAGAGTTTTCGAAACCCATTTATTATTTTTCAAAAACCCTTACGAATCCAATGCCACGATAGAACGACAGCCCGTGGTTAAAGGCCTAGTAATTTCGGTTCTGCAGCATCTCAGCAATTAAAATGCGAATCCTAGACGGATGATCGGATCGCCGAAGGAAAAAAATATCTAGTCGATCTCTTAAATTATTTTATTTTTTAAATGATCTGCTTTCAGGCAAAACAACGAATGCAATTTTTATCCGACTCCAATTTTTACTCAACATCGAACTCAATTTTTAATAAATATCACAAACATTCTACAGTTCAGTAAAATAAATTAAACTGAAAAGATTTTGAACTCTAGAAGTACTTTAAATTAAACATTAATTTTGATATTATAAATTTAAAAAATGTTGATATATTAATTATTTAAATTTAATTTTTTAAATGTCTGCTGGTGTTCATTAATTTCTCAGTTTTCTTGTTAATAATTTTAATTTAATTTCAATATTAATTAAGAAATTAAAAAATATCAGTTTTAATATTAAGTAGTTTAAATTTGTTTGAATGTAAAATTGAAATTTTGGGCTGTATCTCTTGATTAAAAAAAAGAGAATTTGTTATGAATGTGAGAATAAATAGCGAATAGATTCAAATTTGTATTCAACAATTGAAAATACGAGAATATTTAAATGAAGGAAGAAATTTTTTGACGAACGAAATTTAGTTGTAGTTGGAGAAAAAATTAATAATAGCACTAGTTGTTAATTATAAACGAAAAATTTGAATAGAGAGGAGTTTCTTGAACAGAAATACACTTGTCGGTGGTTCATTCATGAGATATGCAGAATCATCTAACTAAATAAAGCAAAAGCTTTAAGGAAACTTAATTTCTTAGTGGTGCAGTTTATACATTTGGAAGCGAGGAATTTTAATAGCATTTAGGTGGAAAAATCTTCTCAATACAGTGATTTCAAAGAATCATTGTATGATAATAATACCACATGAGTTGGGTTCTAAAAATATTTGGAAATGGATTAAAAATAGTTAGACATTTTCATTCCGATTTTATAGATTTTATTATCTTTATTAAAACCAATGAAAAGGTTTATTCGGAACATCACATGCCTCTTTTATTTCTGATAGTGATTTTATCAACTAGTAATGGCTTTTAGAGCAAATGTACATCACTATCGGTTTCCATTGAGAAAAATCTATTAATTTACATCCTCGTTTATTCATCTTTTAGCAGCTACACTAACTGATTGGATCTTTCTATTTTACTGTTTTGCACAATTTTAGCCAGCATCTGTTACCAATCACTTAAAATATTCCCTGTCAATGTGATGAATTCTATGATACTAAATGCAACGATTCTTGTTGTGCTGAAATCAAGTCAGTGAGTTCAAAAAGAGGTTAAAATTACAAAAAATTGATTTCTCCAAGATGATCCATCCAGACGTTCGTCATAGATGTGTTTTAAAAAGTAAAAGCATTGGACTCGGGCCAGCGCAAAAATAGAAGCAGATGTTAGTTGCGTTTCCAAGACGAAGTTTAAGAGGGAAAGCACAAGGAACTCGAACTCTTTTACTGCGGGGGGAAGCAGATGAGCAGACGGCATGAGCCGCAACGTGATTTCATTGCCCTTGAATTCTTACTAACAGAGCGCTTAGATAAAAATAATTACCCGGATAAATTCGCGAGGCTTGTAAGTACAGTGTTTCTGAGCAATTTCGTCTGCACGCACGCACTCACTCACCGGCATTTAATATCCCACGAACCGCGTGTGCCTGCGTACACCAAGAGGTGCCGACCTAAAGTTTTTGCTTTGAAGTTGAAAGATGAACAGGCTCCTTCTAATTTTCTGTGTCTGCATTCTTTAACAAGCCATTTTTCGGTCATCCGATGTATCCCGATCCCTTCGTTTAATTAGCGCTGGGTCCTGAGATTCGGCGTTTCCTGGCAAAGTGTTTGGATATGGTCAATTAATTTGTCTGTCAGATTTTTTAATTATTGGAAACCGACAATTTTTGCAGAACTTTTAGAGAGGGGATTGGAGAGATGATCAGGGTTGTGGTTATTATTTTTAGAAACATATTGTTCTTTGGACAAACATTTTCCTTTGGATATTGTTTGGACAATCATTTTCCTTTGGATATTGTTTGGACAATCATTTTCCTTTGGACATTGATTGAACAAACGTTTCTTTGGATATTTTTTGGACAAACATTTTCCTTTGGACATTGTTTGAACAAACTTCTTTGGATATTTTTTGGACAAACATTTTCCTTTGGATATTTTTTGGACAAACTTTTTCCTATGGACATTGTTTGGACAAACTATTCATGGAATCGTTAAAATCAGGGACATTATAAGTTTTATAATATTATACTTGAAGTCATTTGGATTATTTTTAGTATTATTGTCATCATATTTGGTATCGTTAAAACTAATCATAATGATGTGACCATACTTGAAATCATTAGAACCGGTCTCGGCATCATTGGGACCATTTCTAGCGATCTAAGAAACATACTTGGCATCATTGGAACCGTTCTTTGTATCATTAGAAGCATTCTTGGCAATCTGAGAAACATCCTTAGCATCATTGATACCATTCTTAGAATTTTTGTAACCATCCTTAACAAGTTTGTAACCATTCTTATATCATCTTCGTAACCATTCTTAGTATATTTGAAACCATTCATTTGAAATCAATCTTAGTATCATTAGGATCATTTTTAGTAACACTGGAACCATTCCTAACATCATTGGAACCATTCTTAACAAGTTTGTAAACATTCTTATAGCATATTTGTAACCATTCTTAGGATTTTTGAAACCATTCATTTGAAATCAATCTAAGTATCATTAGGATCATTTTTAGCAACACTGGAACCATTCTAAGCATCATTGGAACCATTCTTAGCAACATTAAAACTATTTTTAGAAGAACAATTCTTGGGATCATTAGCATTATCCTTAGCATCATTATCACTATCCTCAGAATCGTTAAAAACAATCTTAGCCACATTATTACCATATTGAAAATCATAAGAACCATTGGCACCATTGGAACTATTTTTAGCATCACTAAAACCATTTTTAGCAATCTAAGAAACACTTGCAGCATTATTAGGACCATTCTTAGCATGATTAGAATTGTTCTTAGCATCTTTGGAACCATTCTTACTAATATTGGAACCATCCTTAGCATCATTGGATCAATTTTTAACAACATTGCAACCATTCTTAACATCATTGGAACCTCTTTTGGCAACATTGCAACCATTCTTAGCATCATTGGAACCTTTTTTAGCAACATTGCAATCATTCTTAGCAACATTGCAACCATTCTTAGCATCATTGGAACCTTTTTTAGCAACATTGGAACCATTTTCAGCATCATTGAATCCTTTTCTAGCAACATTGGAATCATTTTTAGTATCATTGAAACCTTTTTTAGCAACATTGAAACCATTCTTAGTATCATTAGAACCATTTTTAGCAACATTGCAACTATTCTTAGCATCCTTGGAACCTCTTTTAACAACATTTTTCAGCATCATTGAATCCTTTTGTAGCAACATTGGAACCATTTTTAGTATCATTGAAACCTTTTTTTAGCAACATTGCAACCATTCTTAGCATCATTGGAACCTCTTTTAACAACATTGCAACCATTCTTAGCAACATTAGAACCTTTTTTAGCAACATTGCAACCATTCTTAGCATCATTGGAACCTTTTTTAGCAACATTGGAACCATTTTCAGCATCATTGAATCCTTTTGTAGCAACATTGGAACCATTTTTAGTATCATTGAAACCTTTTTTTAGCAACATTGAAACCATTCATAGTATCATTAGAACCATTTTTAGCAACATTGCAACCATTCTTAGCATCATTGGAACCTTTTTTAGCAACATTGCAACCATTCTTAGCAACATTGTAACCATTCTTAGCATCATTGGAACCTTTTTTAGCAACATTGGAACCATTCTTAGCATCATTGAATCCTTTTTTAGCAACATTGGAACCATTCTTAGTATCATTGAAATCTTTTTTTAGCAACATTGAAACCATTCTTAGTATCATTAGAACCATTTCCGGCATCATTAGAACCACACTCTTATCCTCATAAAAACCATTCCTACATCATTTAAGACATCTGAGTCATTCTTATACAGATATTGGAGACATTCACACATTTTTTAGCAATGATGCTACAGCATTATGCTAATGAATACAGCAATGATGCTACAGCATCACGATAATGATTACAGCATCACGATAATGATTACAGCATCATTATCATGATGCTGTAGCATCTTGAATTACGTAATAATAAACACACCACCCTATTCTGAAACACTGTTCACACCGAAGATTATCATTAAAATAAGCTGGATTGTATTTTAGATCGTGTTTTAATAGTTTCTGGATTCTTGTGGATGCTAATTAGCGAAACCTGCTCATTTGTTGTTCGAATTTGATTTGCAGATTGTGAGTCATCGGGATGCGAGGCTGACATGGCGGAGGGCTCGGCAGAGGAGGAACAGAGCAGTACCGCTGCACCAGCTTCACCCCCAGCTGACCTCCGTATTCTAAATACTCAGCTGTCACCAACTTATCAGCATCAACCTTGTCTTCAGTCACATCTTCAGCATCGACAGCATTCCAACATGCTGGCCACCGCCATCCCAGCCAGGCACAGTCACAACATGCTTTCGCATCAGGTCAAAACGGAAGTGGAAGTCGACAACCCCTGCGATGTGCCGCTCAACTTAAAAAGCGAGGTGAGACTCACTTTCCTCTCCTACATTCTACACAATGACAAACATACCAACAATTGTTCGTATGTTTATCATTTTTCTTTTACAGTTAAATTTATCGTTCTGTAGAATCTAACCATAACACAGCAACATCGTAAAAATCGTTTCATGCAAAAATTGCACAAAAATTTGAAAATGGTATAACAATTCTTTTGGAAATGGGTTAAAGGGGTTAATATGACCATAACACAGCAACATCGTAAAAATCGTTTCGTGCAAAAATTGCACAATTTGAAAATGGTATAACAATCTATTTGGAAATAGGTTAAAGGGTTTTTTTTTACTTCTAGTGAACATTTTGAGAAACAATTGGACATTTTCTTTGAGAATCAAACATATATAATATACATATTAATACATTTTTTTTTATTTTTTTGTTTTTGTTCCTCATTGTCAATTCTTTTGTTCAAAGTTCTGGAATCGGATTCCCTCCAATTGACAGAAGTATCTGATCATTTCTAGCTGCAAGAATAATCAGTCGTGAAAGAAGTACTCTCGAATATGTGTTTGGATATTAAAGAGCATAAACGACAGTCGTTTTACTGTGGTTGTTGTCATGGTGGCTTATTGTAAACCAACAATAGTAGTCAATCAGCCTTAACGATTTAACACCCGCCACAAAGTATAATATCAAGAAAGTGCATTGGCCCTATCATAATCAGACACGACGCTATAGTCAAGTTTGGTTTTGTGTGCCAATGACAATCAATTGCCTGGTTAAGTAGTTCCAGTGCTCAACCACAAGCAACAAATACTTTTTTCTACAAGTCATTGACTCTTTTAAGCACTACTGATTTGCAAATTGAAAGGATTTTTAGGTATTTTTTTTAGTCCTGACAATCTAGCCTCCGAGAGTTTTCTCATTTTCGGGTATAGCCAACTATCGTTTATTTCCTGAAATTGAATTCGGTTTCGAATAAACAAATAAAAGAATTGTAGATTGTGATTTTTAAAATAGCATTGGATTCGTTTTTTGACGTCTGCGAGTTGCTTGGGGCTTGTGTGCGATTTAAATTAATCATGTCCGCAGTCCAGATCCGGGAATAGAATGAGCATACGCGCTTTCGAGGCTTGAGACAACGTTCACTAAGAAGGGAGAATCCCGCGTCACATTAGTGATGACTTCAAGCGAGAGGTATTTTTATACTGCTTTTACCAACTGACTTTCTTCTTCCGTTAAATTAAATTGAGTCACTTTTACAAATAAATCTCTCGAGTTCCGTTCAAGTTGCTCTACGATTCGAAATACTTTCGGGACTGTTTACAAACTTATTACTTTTTGTTATCATTCTTGTTCTTTTGAAGAACATTATTATTCTTATTATTGTTTTATTATTTTTATTTTGTATTATTATTCTTGTTATTTTTCATTATTATTCTTATTATTTTTGTATTATTATTCTTATTATTTTTTATTATTATTCTTATTATTTTTCATTATCATTCTTATTATTTTTGTATTATTATTCTTATTATTTTTTATTATTATTATTATTTTTCATTATTATTCTTATTATTTTTGTATTATTATTCTTATTATTTTTTATTATTATTCCTATTATTTTTTATTATTATTCTTATTATTTTTGTATTATTATTCTTATTATTTTTCATTATTATTCTTATTATTTTTGTATTATTATTCTTCTTATTTTTCATTATTATTCTTATTATTTTTCATTATTATTCTTATTATTTTATTGATAAGAATAATTAAAGAACTAATAAGATTGTCATATATTATATAAGTAATATTTTTATAACATCAGTTTCAAAATGATAAAGTACAAATAGCAAAAATAAGTAATATTTTTATAACATCAGTTTCAAAATGATAAAGTAAAAATGAAAAATTTCGAAGATTTAAATCT
This sequence comes from Ganaspis sp. Gsp50, assembly GCA_011057455.1. NCBI lineage: Eukaryota > Metazoa > Arthropoda > Insecta > Hymenoptera > Figitidae > Ganaspis > Ganaspis sp. Gsp50. The sequence continues at coordinate 11,296 of WNHD01000269.1, read as the reverse complement.
CTTAATCTCTTTTAGAAAATCTGATGATTTACTTTTTTAAAATTTCTAAAATCCGGAGGAGAAAAATGTATGGTCAGAAGGTTTGATCCTGTAAAGACCCCACGGAGGTAGGAGACTTTGAATGAAAGCTGTTTGCACGCAGCTTATGTCTCCTCTGCCTTTGGCGGACAACTGTCAGCTTCAGCTTCCGGTTCCGAGCATTGCTTGCACTTCAGACTATCGCTCATGCAAACTAAAAACGCCATCCTCCAATGATTGCGATTTCCTCAGTAGTGCTCGAGCTTACACCATGCAAAAATTAATTTTCCAAAGCTATTCACTTTTCAGCTTATCTTAATTATAATTTCTTACAATTAATTGCACTAATCTTACTAAATTTACATATTCTGCAATCTTTATGAAAATTCAGCTCTCTATTTAAAATAAGCTCTTTATTCGAAATCAGTTCTTTATTTGAAATCGGCTCTTTATTCGAAATCAGCTCTTTATTCGAAATCAGTTCTTTATTTGAAATCGGCTCTTTATTCGAAACCAGCTCTTTATTCGAAATCAGCTCTTTATTCGAAATCAGTTCTTTATTTGAAATCAGCTCTTTATTCGAAATCAGCTCTTTATTCAAAATCAGCTCCTTATTCAAAATCAGCTCTATATTTTAAATGGACTCTTTATTCAAAATCAGCTCTATATTTAGAATGAACTCTGTATTTCAAATCAGCTTTAATATTTTGTAAATTAAAAAACCTTTTACTTAATAAATATTACCAGTTCATAAAAAGAATCTCGTGTTAAAAAAATTATTTATTTTACAAATAATTTCTGCCTTTCGTTTGTTGTCTCAATCATTAATTTTTATAATACATTCGTCGATAAAATATTATGTTTACTTTCTCTGATAAAATATTGTGTTCGAATTTCTCTCACAAAGTACTTTTTTTAATTTTTCTGATAAAATGCTATGTTTAAATTATTCAGATTAAGCATTATATTTGCTTTTCCTTGTTTGCTCTCAATTGTAAAAATATTCTATTTATAATTTAAGAAAATTATTGGAAAGTTATTTACAAAATGGAAAAAGTTTATTTCTTAATTGAAAAAATCGCACAAATTTAATACCTTCTCATTATCGATGGGAATGTAAAAATGCATTTGATTCTTAATTTGAAAAATGCATTTAATTCTTAATTTGAAAAATGCATTTAATCCTTAATTTTAAAAATGCATTTAATTCTTAATTTAATAAATGAATTTAATTCTTAATTTTAAAAATGCATGTAATTCTTAATTTGAAAAATGCATGAAATTCTTAATTTAAAAGTTGCATTTAATTCTTAATGGGAAAATTCCGATTGAATTCGGAATGGGAAGTTTTTTTGTAATTTTTAATTTCACGTGGAACATTGATTCCAAACGTTTTCTCACATTCATCTATTATACAATTATCCCTTCACCAAACAGCAGAAACATCCCAACTGCGCGAGTAGACTTTTTACCTCCGGCTACGAAAGAAGAGCATGTAATTTACGCGGCAAAGTGAAGGCCTTTTAATATTCGTGAACATTTACTTTTCAGGCAGAGTGCAGACCCTAAAAAGTGAGAATTCAAGTTACAAAATATAACTGCAAGAAAAACTGTTAGCACTAAGTTCTTAAAAGGCAAATGAATAAAAAGCTTTAATTACTGTCCGTTTCGTTACAAAGATGCATACAGCTTTTAAAATAATTCCCTACTCAATAGTCAGGCTATCATTTTTAGTGTTCGATAATTAGCTTTTTCTAACTCTTCCTTCAAGTCGGGAAAAAATTAAAATCATTAGTTTGTTAACATTTTTGAAAAGATTTAACCTTTTTTTGTAATTCTTGCCTCCTTGTACGGATTTAATTAATATTTTGTTCTTTTGGTATTTTGATATATTTTTTATTCATTATTTTGTTCTTTGGATGTATCTTGTTGGTTCATTATCACGTTTCAAAATCCTGTTTTATTAATTTCTTGTTTCATTATCTTGTTTCATTATGTCTTGCTTTATTATCTTGTTTCATTATCTTGTTTTATTATCTCGTTTCATTATCTAGTTCCATTATCTTGTTTCATTATCTTGTTTCATTATCTTGTTTCATTATCTGGTTATTTTACCGTCTTGTTAAATTGATTATAAAAATTCCAAGGCGGATGTGGGCCAGTGTCCATTAATTGGCGCATTTGTCCGAATTAGGAAAATGTTTTTCTTGCCATTAGAGCGCAGACTTTCCCTCGCAGTAAATGAATTTTAAAATTATAATTTCAACGATTGAGATAAACGGGATCGCTTATCAAATGGACCATTTTGGTCAGGAGATAAATTAACAGTATAGCGCGTAATCGAATGAAATATTGAACAAATGTCCTCATACAATAAATACTGAAACTCGATCGATAACACTATAAATTCTAATATCTACTTTCAATCGCGGAATTCTCAAGTAACTGGCCGATGTTCGCAGGACATTCTTTCTAATTACGAGATACTTGTCGGTATAATAAATATCTGGAAAGCCTGATAATTTACCCAAGAATCACAAAGGTGCGACCGCACAGTCATTTCGCAATTCACTTTTATTACAACTCTTATAGCCTTCCTCGCAATCTCACGAGATGCGCCGATGACAAGTATAATTACGCATTTTTTTTACAAGCATCATAACTTTAATTAATCTCCTCAACATTATCTCCCGCAATTATATTTCCAATTAAAATTTATCCCTGTATATAATTCCGATTCTTTTAAACCAAATTCCAATTCAAAAGTCACATAGTTCTGCTAGTCAAACAAGAGTTCAAGAAACTTACGAAAAGAACGAAGTTTAGAAAAACATTACTTTTAGAAAAGTAACGAAGTTTCGTTTTATTAAAATCTCTTCATTTCCAAAAATCGAGTTCCGTTTATGTGCTTTCGAAACGAAATTACTAAATAGCAAATTATGAAAGTTGTTTGAAATTGAAAACCGGAAAATAAAGACGAGTGCGGAATTTGTAAAATTAGATGTTTGGGTGCAGAAAAGCATTTTCGAGGGAGTGTATAAATTAGGACATATCCCGTTTATCAATGTCAGTTAAGAGTTGGCGCGAAACGAAAACTCGAAATGTGGCAGCTACCAGGCTCGACCAACCGCGATGGCCGAAGGCAGCCTGAAGGCGCATTCCTACTTGATGGGCCGTAGTCCCACCTAAGTGCATCTGTCAAGAAGTGATTGAAGGCAAACGATCGAGGCGTGCAAACCAGCTCTCTAACGCTAGAATCTCATTACCTCCGAGGCTCATTTCAACTTCTAAATTGCGACCCGATCGGATTTCACAATTGCGATTATTATTGGTCGTCAGTAGCAATGACTACCGACATTTCTTTCAAAGGGTCTCCACTGCCTCCGGCCCTCATACTCCATATAAAGAATCCGATTACTTTATCGCTTCTTATTCACCTTTTGTTTACATTCTTCATGACGTTTAGTACCCACGGCTAAAGCTACCAATTACTCTCCCGCAATCTTTCTCCTGTAATTAATAATCCAACGAACTTTATAATCAAATTGTTCAACGAATTGAATTAATTCCACAATTGGATGGTTTCTATCATTTTTTTGAATCTTGTTGATTTCAATCAATGAATGAATTCAATCTTGTTGATTCAAATCATTGAATGAATTCAATCTCGTTGATTTAAATCATTGAATGAATTCAATCTCGTTGATTTAAATCATTGAATGAATTCAATCTGCTTGATTTAAATCATTGAATGAATTCAATCTGCTTGATTTAAATCATTGAATGAATTCAATCTCCTTGATTTAAATAATGATTCCGAAAAAGGACAGAACTAATGATGATCCAGTAATTATGAAAACAAACAAACAAAAATTGTTGATAAAAGTATAGCGACTGAGGCGAGCATGTAAAAAAGTGAAAAAAGCGAGCGAGGGGTGTGATTGATGTTTGCGATTGATGAAATGTTTATCAATAGATTAATTTCTGAGTTCGACGTACTGTTCATACAATCTCGTCGAGCGTCTCTTTGTACGATTAAACATAAAAGAATTATTTCAATCTACATTGAGCCCCCGCCTCTCGTGCACCTTTTTCCAGGCTGTACTCTTTCACTTTTTCTTTCTCTGTGTGGGCAGTGCTTTCGCTATATTCAGCGCGATTCATATATCAATAGATCGAGTATTTTTTCCATTAGATTGGAACTTGATTAAATTGAAAATCTGTCAATTTAGGAAAAAGCGTCCGGCAGAAATGTATATTGATGTTGAACATTATACGTGGTTACCAACGATGCAGAACTTGCTGCTTGACAACTCATCTAGATAACCCTTCGCTTTGATGACGTCCGCTCCGACGACATTTACTCTTTTTCTTTTTCCCCCTCATTTTTTTCTCGCAATTAATCACCTCACTGCCAATGCTGTGTACTCTTTAACCGCCATTTCACCATACTGTCCTTCACTTTTTTTTATCACAACTCCTGTCGTGTATTAAAAACGATTACTGACAATTAGGGTCGAAAATCTTGACGTTAGAATCAAAAACTTAATCTCAATATAATCCTAATTTAATCACAATTCTATAATTTAATCACAATTCAATAATTTAGTCACGATTCAATAATTTAGTCACGATTCAATAATTTAATCACAATTCAATAGCTTAATCACAATTCAATAATTTAATCTTAAATGGTTAACGTTGAGGGTTAAAATTATGAAAAGAAAGTCCTTTAAATTGGGAAAGTTTGAATATAAAAGTGTTGAGAAAGTTTTGGATGAAATTGAGCTACATTTCGTGAATTCGATAATGTGGAACATTTGTTTCGGTGTGTTGGGGAGGATAATATTATCTCAACTGATTTGAGGTGTCGTATGTTTTACGCCTAGAAACGTTAAGCGGCACTGAAGCATAATTGCGATTCGCTTGAATATCCTTGTGTACGACGCCATTGTCCGAACCAGGATGTTTGCTGCTCGCAATCAAGAGCTTATTACATTCACGATAAGCTTCCACGTATTCAATGTATATATTAAATTGATAATATACCTTTGTAATCAGCCAAAGGGTCTAAAAATATATTCAAAACCCAACATTAACTTCATCATATTTAATTCTTTCATTAGAAGACGAACTTGATTAACAAAAATAATGAACATAGATGATAAACAAAGATGACGATAGATGGTAAAGATGACGATAGATGGCAAAGATGACGAAAGATAGCAAAGATGACGAAAGATAGCAAAGATGACGAAAGATAGCAAAGATGACGAAAGATAGCAAAGATGACGAAAGATGACAAAGATAATAAACAAAGATGACAAACACAAACGATGAACATGAATAATGACTACAATTGATGAATTCACGATTTATAAAATCAACATAAAATAGTAATAGATCTATTATAATTTATCTTAATGAGATATAAAATAGTTTTCAGAATCTTGGTCTGGAACTAAAAACTCAGGATGATTAAAAGACCCAATGAGTTGATTAATGCCGTAATGAACTTAGAACATTAGAAGTGATTACAAAAGTGTTGACAAAATAATTTGATAAATGAGGCACTGACAAGCGATTAGGAGCATAATATCGAAGATAATGTTGTAATTATTGACAAGAGGGTGTTGACCTGGGGATCATCTAATTTGCAGCATCAGACGCAGGTCTAGCATTAAGTTTGACCATGACGTGGCATTACCGGTTAGTGGGAGATAGGTCTGTGCCTGCCAACGAGGCCTTTTAAAGTAGGAAACTCAGTGAAACAAGTCGGTCCACAGAAATGGAAGGAGGGTTTGGATGAGCAAGACAACGAGAGACAACTCCCTAACGGTGCCAAATAACAATGTTGAATCTCATAAACAAGGAGACAAGACAAATACCCGCCAGCCGACGTTGGTCCTCGAGTGGACAGAGTCCGTTCCACTACCCACCCTAACCTCTCGGGGATGAGAGACTCTGCTGGTAATTTCACGGTGTCTTGCATCTCTGAGCCACCCCAACCTCTCGCAACTAGCCCTCGCTACAATCACCTTGTACCTTCCCTCTCGCCCCTTTCCCAACTCTCTCCTTTTAGCTTGTCTCCATTTCGCCTACTCCATAATACCAACACCTTACTACAATACACCCCCTTCCTGTATTCCTCAATTTTGCAACCTTAGCTGCCCTCCACTGGATCGAATCTTTTGTTGTTTGGAACGGAAGTGTTTCTTGGAAATGAGGATTCAAAAAGGGTACGAAAGTGGCATAGGAAAAGGTACGAAGAGGTATGTGCATGAAAGGCATCAAAGGGTTCGAGAGAGGTGCGAAAGAGTAGGAGAAGATATGAAGATGTGCGAATAGATACGAAGAAGTATTACATACATTTGGTTATTAACAGGTTAATTGGAATAAGGAAATACTAACAAGTTTGCAAATACTATTTGTCGCGTCTTTAGAATAATTGACAAAGAAATCGTCACGTCTGTCTGACTAAGTGTCAAGATTAGCACTGATTGTACCCCCCGCTACCTGTTCCTTTAGTCTCTACCTGGTCCTTTTCTTGAAAAGCTGGTACTTTTCCACGTCAAAGGTATTGTAAGGTTCACTAATGTCCTAGTCAATGCAGTAGGGTACAGTGCTTCGTCGTATTCTTAAAGTCAGTTAAGTCTTAGTATTATATCGTAATATTGAATGCGTCCGCCATAGGTACGAAGATGTACAAAAAGGTACGAAAAAGTACGAAAAGATACGCAGAAGTACAAGAAGATACAAAGAAGATACAAAGAAGTACAAAAAGATACGAAATTGTACAAAATAAGTGCTAAAAAGATACAAAAAAGGTATGAAAAGATACAAAAAATGTTCGAAAGATTGCGAGGAAATAAGAAACGAAAGTTACAAAATGGTAGCGAAAGTTTTGTTGAAAGAAGAGTAGAAACAAAAAGGGGTAGAAAATGGAAAAAGATGTTAGAGCTCGTGAGGAACTGGAGGTTTTTCTTGAATGAGTGGACATTGAGTCGCGAGTCATAAATTAAATTATCCGAGATTAGATTTCTGTTTGGCTAGGTTGGAGTTGGAGGACAGAGATTCGTTGAGGGTAAGGGCGTTGCGGCTTTCGAGGATGGAGGCTCGCTTCTCTAGTTTTCCTTTCTCCTCTCTCCTCTTCACTCCGATCCTCCGCAGTGGTGCACTGCAAGGTCCAACATTAGTTAACGATTAATCAAGGCGCTTGTAGCTCAACATATATCATTAAACTAGTTAGCGAAGTAGGGTCGGCCAAGTGTGCTGACCACTGGTTCTGCTCTCCCCAATCCCTGAACTCACCCCTGTGTCTCTCGATTCCTCCACCTCCTGGCGACGTGCTCACGTACCAGACTAAACTCTTCGAGGTCCAGCAACCGAGTTCCAACTCGTCCTTCAACATCTGAGTTTCTACGAATTGCTCGTTAAGGGTTCTGCTTTAAGGGGTTCACTTCTCTAAAATGTTTCCCTATAACTTTACCCTATGCACTGATGAATCTCAAGATTCACTTTCAAGTGTTAATACTCGAATTAAGAGGGTCTAACTACTTTGGTTTTGCATTTTAAGTATCGAGTGTCTTAATTGTTTAATTTCGTGTCTTGGGTTTCGTGTTGAAACAATTCGGAACAATTTTGAAGCGGGCGGAAATTTAATAATGTAACGAATAATGAAAATTTGTTAAGTAAAAGTACAAGTTTTGTTTTAGCATGCTTTTAAGATTATGCTGATATTGATGATAATGAGGATAATTGAGGGTGATAATAAGGAAGAGGAGGATGATAATAAGGATAGGAAAGTGATGATAAGGATGATAATGAAGATGATAATGAAGATAATAATCAAGATGATAATCAGGATGATAATGAAGATGACAATCAAGGTAAGGATAAGGATATAATAAGGATAAGGAAAGTGATGATAAAGATGATAATGAAGATGACAATCAAGATAAGGATATAATAATGATAAGGAAAGTGATGATAAAGATGATAATGAAAATAACAATCAAGATGATAATCAGGATGATAATCAAGATGACAATCAAGATAAGGATAAGGATATAATAGGGATAAGGAAAGTGATGATAAAGATGATAATGAAGATGACAATCAAGATAAGAATACAATAAGGATAAGGAAAGTGATGATAAAGATGATAATGAAGATGACAATCAAGATAAGGATATAATAAGGATAAGGAAAGTGATGATAAAGATGATAATGAAGATGACAATCAAGATAAGGAAAGTGATGATAAAGATGATAATGAAAATGATAATGAAGATGACAATCAAGATGACAATCAAGATCATATATGAAGATGGTACTAAAAATATTGATAACAGTGATGATAATAACGATCACAATAATGATCATAATAATAATAATGGGAATGATGATAACAGTGATGATGATACAGATAAGGAAAGTAATAATAATAATAATTTCAAAAGAAGAGTTTGCCAAATTTATTCGTGTTTGGTTAATATCTAAACGTCAAATACTTAATCCCGTGGTACCTGCAATGGGAGACCTAGAGGTATCTGTTTGCAGATGTGAAGGCAAACATTAATAGAGAATAGTGTCAGAGTATGTTCACGGATTATCTTATTCTTGGTCAGTACTATGGTCACTAACTTTACAAGCACCAAGCCCATTGGGAATTAGACTTGCTTCTTGTACAAATAGAGTGAGCGAAGGTGGAAATTTTAACCAATCTAGAATTGTATTCGAGCTGTTTGTAATATCCTTCCTTCAGAAAGTTTGTAGATCATCTCCACATCTTTCTGACCCTTCTTCATTTTCTTTTTTTTGCTTCCTCTTTTCTCGTTCTATTTCCTCACTTCCTTTTATTAATTTCCTTCCACATTCTGTTTCCTCACTTTCTTTTTATTAATTTCCTTCCTCATTCTATTTCCTCTTTCTATTTCCTCTTTCTATTTCCTTTTTCTATTTCCTCATTCTATTTCCTCATTCCTTTTGGAATTAAAGATCAATTCAAAAAGTATTCTCCTGTAGGTGAGAAAGATTTCGGGGAAGAAAAATTCTGAACTTTCTTGGAAAGAAGGTTGGGAGAAGAATGTTTGGAAGAGTGTAAGAGAAGACCTTGGCATTTACGCGAGTCATCTTTGATGCGAATGAACTCATTTCATCCTCGACCCTGTATGTCGTTTGAAGGATGAACGATCAGCACTAATGGGAGTCTCGTTGTGTGAACGTAGAGTCAGAATCAACCCTTGCTATTTCGTACTTAGGGTGATCTTGGCATTTATATACTAAAACAGTCTCGTAGCAAAGCGAAACAGCTAGATAGGTAGTTGAGTTTGTTTGCCGAGCAAACGTTTGCCAACGACACCGCCGGACACTGGTGCCTAGTTCGCTCTGTTCTTTGCTTCATACAAGTCTGTCCGAACCACTGGAGGCTGTGGTAGGGCAAGGGATTTAATACCATCTCCCAGGATGAACAGTGGTGGTCAAATAACTTCACCAAGTTACTCTGCACGGCGATATTAACACCGCCCAGTTGGTCCCCTTAGACTTCAGAACCTGCGACTCGAAATTGCTCCACAACGTGCGTCCTTACATTTCCTGATCGTGTAACTTTCAGATCACCTATCTAATTCCTCCAGAAAATATCGTCAAAATATCGCACTCTCGTATAGTATCGTCTCGTGCATTTTCAAACAAAATAGCAAATAAGCAAACAAAATATCGTTTTTATCAGCAAACAAAATCTCGTGTTTATCAGCAAACAAAATTTCCATTTCTTTGCTAAAGTTTTATTTCTTGATTATTGAAGTCAAATGCTGGTTCTCGACCAGGATTTGTAGCACCAGCTTCAGATTGTGATGAAAATTTCCGAATTGTTGGTATAATGAAAGATATTGGCTCTGCGGAAGTGCGTACTTTTTCTTCATTTAGCCTGCACTATCCAACAGTTGATGAAGCCGAGTAATAAAACCTAATTGGAATTTTTTAATTCAAAGTACCTGCTTTTACGAGGGCGTAAATTCTTTGCCGGAGGCACGTTGATATGGATCTAAAAAAAAATGTAATGCCCTGAAAGGCAGGAAGATAGTGAAATATTTTCGAAAGGTTTCAACTCGTAAATTCATCTCTGGCCTTTCTGGTGGTGAGAACATTTGCTTAAGGATAAGGAGGACCAGCGCTCTGACACAAGTGTCCACACAGGCTCATGTGTTTGTGTATATGTATGTGTATCGTGTAGAAGATATGAGTCGTAGGGCAGTGAGAAATGGCTAGGTCTAGCAAGCCTTTAGCCCGGCTTAGCATGAACCAGCAACACTATCCCCTATCCTACGTGTTGGGGCCAAGTTATACCCGCAAACAGTCGTACATTAGTGCCCGCTAGAGTCCTGCAGGATTTATAAGCGACGCCTGCAAGCAAGAGACTACAGAGCCTTCGTCTCATGATGCTTAAAACTGGAAGACATCTCATCTCGAAATGTAAAAGAGAGGGAGATAAATACTCTCCTTGAGGATGAGTATTCTCGCTACTTTGATAAATACTCTTCTTGAGGATGACTATTTTCGCTACTTTGATAAATACTCTCCATGTGGATGACTATTCTCGCTACTTTGATAAATACTCCATGTGGATGACTATTCTCGCTACTTTGATAAATACTCTCCTTGTGGATGACTATTCTCGCTACTTTGATAAATACTCTCCTTGTGGATGACTATTCTCGCTACTTTGATAAATACTCTCCTTGTGGATGACTGTTCTCGCTACTTTGAGAGGCGAGACGAACGAGAAAACAAGAATCACCTGAGCTGAATCGAGGATTCACGAAATATAGAGAAGAACCAGAGAACGCAAATTGGCGTAGTGGCCAGTTCGTTAAGCTCTCTAGATAATGCCCTAACTAAGAGTAATTTCATTCAAACATCAAGTTCCAAGTTCTCACCTGTAAATCTTTCACTTCATTTTCTGTTGGGAACGGTAATTATTTCGAAGCAGTGTATTTAGCAAATGCTTCTTCTCTTTTGGTGTTTAGTATAGGTTATCAACCTTTTGTTAAAGTACCAAATATTATTGAAGGTAACCAAATGTTTAGTAAAATTAGCCAACTGTTCAGTGAAGTTTACCAACTGTTCAGTAAAGTTTACCAACTGTTCAGTAAATTGTACCAACTGTTCAGTAAAATTTATCAACTGTTCAAGAAAGTTTACCAACTGTTTAGTAAAGCTTATCAACTGTTCAGTAAAGTTTACCAACTGTTCAGTAAATTTTACCAACTGTTCA
>WNHD01000268.1:0-53863 GCA_011057455.1 Ganaspis sp. Gsp50 | reverse complement strand
GGAATACTGAGAATATTGAATACTTATTGGAATACATGGGAATATCTAAGGAATATCCGACGTGTGTACGAAGAATACCTTAGTTGACGACCCCTCGGATTGATCATATAATCAATAAATAAGTTTATTTAATAATAGATAAGTTTATTTAATAATAGATAAATTTATTTAATAATAGATAAATTTATTTAATAATAGATAAATTTATTTAATAATAAATAAGTTTATTTAATAATAAATTTAAATTTCATTTCGGGAAGTATACGCGAAGATGATTCACGCATTTAGAGAATATTTTCATTTTTGTTTTTGCATATTAAAATGATGAACATAATTTTTTGATTGACGTTTACCGAATTCTTTATAAAATATTTAAAAATATTTTAAAATTATTGGCTAATCTCCAATTGTAGTAAAGTTTCCGTTCTACTTTAGGCACGTCTTATGAACTGTTTTTAAAGTATCACGTAATGCTTTTATGCAATGTAGGTCAAGAATTGAATGGGAATTAAAATAAAAATTGTTTACATATAAGCTTTTTATATGTATGATTAAAAATGAAGTGTATGTACATTTTTTCCTGATTTAAAATGAAGAACAAATGTTTCAAAAAATTCAATATAAAATGACTCGTTTGTTCTATAACGTTTTTACTACTATTATTTTTCTTTTTCGTCAAGTTTTTCAATTTTGTTTACCTTTGGCCCTCTAATTTTCAAGTTGCAAAAAAGCGGTTTTTGTTGTTTTGAATTGAATAAAAAGCTTTACGTAGAAATTCGCAAAAATAATAGAAATAGCAAAGATAACAGAAATAGCAAAAATAACAGAAATAGCAAAATAATAGAAATAGTAAAAATAGAAATAGTAAAAATAGAAATAGTAAACATAGAAATAGTAAAAATAGAAATAGTAAAAATAGAAATAGTAAAAATAGAAATAGTAAAAATAGAAATAGTAAAAATAGAAATAATAAAAATTGTAAAAATAGCAAAAATAACAGAAATAGTAAAAATAATAGAAATAGCAAAAATAACAGAAATAGCAAAAATAATAGAAATGGAAAAAATAATAGAAATAGCATACTAAGTATGAATAAGGAATACGTGATTTTTAAAATATATTCCCTATTAAATCACTCTTGTTTCTATTTATTTTTTTATTCCTTTTCAAAAGGAATTGTCGGGGATTTAAAATTTTAAGAGAATAGTATTTTTACATGTGTCAAGAAGTCTTGTTTGAAAGTTCGTTAAACTCGCGTGAAATTTTACGTCTCGTAATGGATGAAAAGCGTGATTTCGTGTCTTTTCGAATTCCTGGACGCACTCTGCATTTTTTATAGAGCCACAAAACGAATGTTGGCATCGAGCAATGAGAAAGATTCCACTCTATCATGATGCTTGCATATACGTTTTAACTAACACATGCCGTTACATTTACATTTAATTCTATGTAAACGTTCTACGTCGTGAACAGATACACTTTTTACTTTTCAAATTTTCTAATGAAAATATTTATATTTATCCACCTTGTGCAGATTTTCATGCAAGTTGTATTTTTTCATATCAATGTTCAGTTATAGAAACTCAAATAGAAGATTCATGAAAGAGATGAATAGAAATAAATAAATAGAAATAAATAGAAATATTTATTTCTATTTATTTTTTTATTTAGTTGTATTTTTTTGTATCAATGTTGAGTTAAAAAGTCAAACAGAAAAGTGAAGATTTATGAAAGAGATGAATAGAAATAAATAAATAGAAGGAAATAGAAATAAATAGAAATAAATAGAAATAAATAGAAATAAATAGAAATATTTATTTTTTTATTTTTTCTATTTAGTTGTATTTTTTCATATCAATGTTCAGTTAAAAAGTCAAACAGAAAAGTGAAGATTTATAAAAGAGATGAATAGAAATAAATAAATAGAAGGAAATAGATAAATAGAAATAAATAGAAATAAATAGAAATAAATAGAAATAAATAGAAATAAATAGAAATAAATAGAAATAAATAGAAATAAACAGAAATAAATAGAAATAAACAGAAAAAAATAGAAATAAATAGAAATAAATAGAAGTAAATGAACAGAAAGAACTAAATAGAAAGAAATGAATAAAAATGAATAGAAATTTGAATATAGAAAAATGAACATTTAGAAGTGCAAAACCTGACTTTTTGATTTTTCAATAGAACGGAAAAAGGGAGAATTTTATGCTAGGGAAATTTCTTATGATTGGAATCCATTAAGCTCTGAAATCCTGTTGCGTTTACTTATAACTTTGAATCATATTTTATGAAGATGTCGTTAAAGGGAGGTATTTTTGAATAATCCGTTTATTTAAATATACATCTCGAGAAGCAAGAGAAATCCATCGATATTCAAATGTCTTTTAATGAGAGAGTCTTTTGTCCATAATTGCTCCTATTTCCGTATTCAAGCTCCTTCTTTCTATATGCGCTTGGCAAACACGTTGTACATTGAAAATTGTAAATCAGATCTTCAATTTGAGCTCAACGATCAAATTAGCGCCGTTTAATTAATTCAATCTGCATAAGTGACCGCAGCCTCAAACTAGCTAAGAATCGAATCTATTATTCCAATTATGGAATATTTTCTAGTGTTCTACTCTTCATTTTTCCTTATTGCAAAAATCACGCTTTTTAATAAGTATTCGTGATAATAACAAATATTCATAATTTATTAATTTCGTATTATTTTTTTTTTCTTTAAAAATTCTGCATTCGTGTCATTTTTTTCGTCTTATTTTTTTCTTTAAAAATTCTGCATTCGTGTCATTCTTCTCGTCTTATTTTTTTTTTTTAAATTCTGCATTCGTGTCATTTTTTTCGTCTTACTTTTTTCTTTAAATATTCTGCATTCGTATCATTTTTTTCTATAAAAATTCTGCATTTGTATCATTTTTTTCTTTAAGAATTCTGCATTCGTATCATTTTTTTCTTTTCAAAATTCTGCATTCGTAGATCACTGATGCATATAGCAATACCTAATAATTTATAATGCATAATTTCCATTCATGCATAATTTTCAAAAAAAATTGTATTTTTGATACACTTGTTTATAAAAATTGCAAATGAAAATGTATATTCAAACATTCTGAGAGTTACTCATTCTTCAAATTAGCATATCCAATAAATTTTCTAAGTAACTATTATCCCGATTGTTATCACATATTTCGCTTTGCACAAATGACACCCGTTTCTAATTCCAGTTTATGAGTAATTACAAAAAGGAGACTGCAATCATTTTTTAAAATTAAAATCTAATGACAATAAAGGAAGGATGACGAGTTTGCAAATTAATCTTCTGAATCACAATCATTAAATTCACATCCAGGTTAGACTCATTCCGGAAACATTATTACTTTTTCCATGTGTTCATTTTCAGGAAGCTTACATACAAAATCTCATATCAATTTTTCATTTTCTTTTTTTTACAACTCTCCACTCGATCCGTTGAAGCTTTCCTTTTTTCGATTCTTAAATTTTTGCACGCTAGATTCAAACAGAAAAAATTTAAAAAGAAAAAATTCAAACAGAAAATATTCAAATAGAAAAAATTCAAACAGAAAAAGTTCAAACAGAAAAAATCCAATCAGAAAAAATTCAAACAGAAAAAATCGCACATTTGTAATACACTCTCATTATTCATGAGAATGTAAAAATATGAATAAAAGAAAAAGAAGTTGAAAGAGCGCAGAAATTTGAGATAGAAAAAAATGAGAGAATTCTTTTGAGGATAAAAATGCCGGATGTATTTATAGGATATTCGATATAGTAATAAAACGCCAAAGAATGATTCGTTATCTAAATGAAAACAAAGTGGCGAAGCTTCACGTTGAGAGTATGCTTGCGAGAGGATTGCGCCCGCAGTTTTCATTGGGAGCAACTTAAATGATTTTCTGAGTCGTTAATGGTCCAACGGAGCTCTTCATGGGAGAATCTGTTGGTGAATTGCTTATTGGAACTTTGTTCTCGCGTTACAAACAACAAGCCATTTTCGTCTGGCATAGTTTTCCTTATCCTCCGGAACCGGAATCAGCAGAGCCTCAGTTCCTCATCCTTCTCACTGTTCCCTAAAGCCAGGATCGCTTTCGAGTCTGTTTTCCCCGCGGCACAGCATTAACTCAACTTTAGTCAAAAGGAAATAAGCTTGTATGAAAATCTGCGAAAGAAAAATCGAAACTCATTTAAGTATGATAAAACTGAAAATAAACTCGATAATGGAGTTATAATGATGACATGGTTTAAAAATTCAAGAATAAGTTGAAAAATTCAAGAATAGGTTGAAAAATTCAAGAATAGGTTTAAAAATGATGTATAAAATTTTGATTCTCTTGGATTTTAGAAATGAAATTATAAAAGTGAATTATTTTAATATACTAAATGGGTGTTTTAAACATTAGCCAGACAGTGGAGCTGACAATATTGAATTATTGTACATTTCGTGAATTTAGAATATCTGCTATATGTCTGAGGAATCGATTCTTGAAGCTTTTTAAAGATTAATGCTCAACATTTATAATCTCTATATGCTTGAATAAGTAGAATTTAACTTCTTTTCGGAACATTAAAATTCAATTATTTTTCTCTTTAGTGAAGCTTTTTTACTTGCAGAAATTTTCGGTTCTTCAATAATAAGCTGTAGCTTATTTTCATCCATTTTCAATTTTCAGCAAGTATACGTGTATGTTCTTTTGTTTTTTTGGCACCAACATAATTTGAGAACGCTTTTGACACATTTAAAATTTTTTGATCCACTTTAAAATTAAATATGCTTATTATAGTATACTCGTTAATAATTTATAATAATTATAATATGTATAATAATAATAATAATAATAATAATAATAATAATAATAATAATAATAATAATAATTAACACAACTTTCGAAAATTTCTTCTTTATAGTATCAAATTATTATCATTCTGGTGAGATATTAACATACTACTTTTTGTTTCCTTTGCGGAAAAAAGCAAATGATTCATACAAAATTTGTTTTCTGTCTACTAACAATTTTTTAATATAACAAAAGCAAAGCGGCGGAAAAATTTGACCTCATAGATTTTTTTTGTAGACCAGTGCAATTATTAGTATTGAAGAAAGTATCCAAAAGTGTAAAATATCAAATTGATACTAAAATATCAAATTTTCCCGCAATTAAAACGTTTTTAATCTGCACGGAAAAAAAAGTTATCTGTTTTAGCCGGACGAGGTAAGAATTAGCTAAAACAGCTAAATTTTTTCTCCGTGTAGCAAATTCATTTTCTCAGTGCGCAATTAAAGGTCTCTAATTGAAAGAGACATTTTTGAAGTACAGGCAAAAGAGCGGCGTATAAAAATATTTACAGTTGCATAAGAAAGTGATATTTTATCGGAATATCAATTTTCATAGACGTTTAAATCGGCTAATAAAAGTCCATGGGTGCGTATAGAGCTCCTTGAATGCAAGGCTGTCGTATAAATACGTCGTGTCTTGGCGTTTCCAATCTTTTTAATGGCCACGGCTGCAATGGGCCGTTTGTACAAGTTGGTTTATCCTTATACAGGCCGGAAGTGGTACGTCATACTCGGCTTGTACTTCCGGCCGGTACTCGAATCGCTGCACCTATCCATATCCACCCTCAAATCGATAAATCGAAGTCTTGGCCACCGCGGACGAATCGGGGTGAACTTGGATTTATGGCATTAATTATCGGCCCTTTCTGTATCGTTTCTCGGAGACGCTCACTCGCCATTATCGATCCCGATTACGATCCAGACTAAAATCAGTACCTTAACCACCCATCTCTTCAATCTTGCCCATTAGAGATTCTTAATACATGATCATCATTATTATTGATTCTTTATCGAGTTATCTGTATTCTGTTCTCAGAAAATTGTCGCAATTTTTTTTATTTCTATGTGTATCTTATCTTTTTTCTGGGTCATGACAAATTGATTGTAATGATATTAAGGTTATTGTGAAAAAATGCTTTTTCAATTATTGTTGTTTGTAAAAATTATCTTGGTTTGAGGGCAATTTTTTATGAAAATTGTAAAACCGGTTTTTTTGTTTGTTGAAATCGATTTGAATTGTATTTTTATTTATTTATACTGTTGTTGCATATTTACAACTATACTGTTGTTACATATTTACAACTATACTGTTGTTACATATGTACAACTATACTGTTGTTAGTTCAAAAGGTTCAACATCCTTAAGAGGAAAAAAAATGAAAGAAAGTAAAAACGAGAGATAGGAAAAATGAAAGAAAGGAAAAAAGAAAGAAGGGAAAAATGAAAGAAAGGAAAAAAAAAAGAAGGGAAAAATGAAAGAAAGTAAAAAGCGAGAGATAGGAAAAATGAAAGAAAGGAAAAAAGAAAGAAAGAAAAAATGAAAGAAAGGAAAAAAGAAAGAAAGAAAAAATGAAAGAAAGACAAAAATGAAAGAAAGGAAAAAAGAAAGAAAGAAAAAAAGAAAGAAAGGAAAAAAGAAAGAAAGAAAAAATGAAAGAAAGAAAAAATAAAAGAAAGGAAAAAAGAAAGAAAGAAAAAATGAAAGAAAGAAAAAAAGAAAGAAAAAAATGAAAGAAAGAAAAAAAGAAAAAAAAAGAAAGGACAAATGAAAGAAAGGAAAAATGAAAGAAAAGAGAACCGAAAGGAAGGCAAATTCGAATGATAGACTCATTGGTAGATTTGTTTGAAATGATGACAGGTAAAATTATTAATATTAAAAAACAATGTATAAATGTTGTTTTTGTATCTATAGTGTATCGAAAATGGTGCAACGAAAAAAGACTGTCGGGTATATCTCCTGCGATAAAACGACGTTTCACATGGGAGATATTTGCTCTTGGCGTTTTTTATTGGATTTGCGGTTGCCGTCGCGTCCCCGGAGTAAATATACTTTTCGAGAAGCGCACATGCCACGTCTGCCCCGACCACCATAAACTACCCATAGTCTATCAAATTTCTACCTTCTGCTGCATCACTCTTTCCGACCTGTTGAGAAAATCTTTGTTTTAGTATTTATAGTATAGAACTACTTGCTATAAAGCTTTGTCTGAATTTATCACTTAACCAGTAAACTAGAAGTAACAACAAATAATCCACACCCAAAAAATACACTCGTTCTGTTTTCAAATTATTTTTATCGACTGTCCATTCGTAGTCTCATTCTTTCCATCAATCTTCCTATTTTTTGTTCCTTTCAATTTTTCGGTCCTTTTTATTTTGTGTTCCTTTTTATTTTTTGTACCCTTTTATTTTTTGTTACTTTCTATTTTTTGTCCCTTTTTATTTGTTAATCCGGTCTATTGTTTGTTCCTTTTTATTGTTTGTTCTTTTCTATTGCTTGTTCTTTTCTATCGTTTGTTCCTTTCTATTTTTTGTTCCTTTATATTTTTTGTTCCTTTATATTTTTTGTTCCTTTATATTTTTTGTTCCTTTATACTTTTTGTTCCTTTATATTTTTTGTTCCTTTCTATTTTTTGTTCCTTTCTATTTTTTGTTCCTTTTATTTCTACATAAACTACGTTTTCGAAATTTGGTGGTAATTTTCACACTTTTAATAATTCTCATTATCGTTGCGGCAAAACTCGAGGCTTTTTAAGACGAGATTTTTTTTCAAAATCTTTTCTCGTCTTGCGGCAACACTAATTCACATTAAAAATGGAGGAAAAGTGATAAGTAATGGCAAAGAAAAATTGATAAGTGATGGCAAAGAAAAATTGATAAGTGATGGCAAAGAAAAATTAATATGTGAAGGCAAAGAAAAAAATGATAACAATGAAGGCAAATTCAGCCCAATTTAAAATACATATTGGTCGACTCCCTTTTTGCGTTATTTATTTGCAAGAACACTTGACCCTTGCATCGTTAAGAACGTGCGTTAAGTGCGTTTAAATTAACATATTTAAAAAAGTGTAATGCGCTCTTACATCTCCTTAGTGGGTAAAATACTATATGTGGTAATAAATATCCACATAAACTGTACAATCATTTAAATTGCTATATTTACGATTAGAGAGGCATCGGCGACCACCAAGCTTGTGATCTTTATATACTCATGTCTGATAAAATTCTCGAATTCAGATAAGACGGAATTTTAGAAAAAAATAAAAATAGAAAAAAATGGAAGCGTTTTTGTCTACTTCTATTTTCCAATTCGACCCTTTTTACTCATCGTAAATATGAGTCCCATAAAAATTCATAAGGGGCTGTACGCACCTAAACCTTCCATTACACATATTCTATATATAGTCGCTACTGGAAATAATTTATGCAAAAGTTCTCCTTCCTTCCTGATCTTGGATCCTATGCAAGTGGAAAATTAGTATATTTAAAAAGTATCATGAAAGTTTGAGATTTGTATTCTTTTCTACTGTTTGCACGTCTGTGTTATCAATTGATTATAATTTAATTATAATCAACCTAGTTATAATCTAATCTAATAATAATATGATCTAATTATAATATGATCTAATTATAATATGATCTAATTATAATATAATTTAATTATAATATGATCTAATTATAATCTATTTTACTTCTCAGTATAGAACTACTAAATTTGAGAAGTATACTTCTCAAATTGATTTATAATATTTATAAATATTAGACGAAAAATTGAAATAATTGACTAATCGAATTTCTTTCATTAAAGAATTGTCTACTAAATTTTATTGTCGAAATTGCGAAGCTGGTGGTAATAATCAAATAATGGTGTACTAAATTATTTGCGGACTTGACTAGGTTTACCTGGAAGCACTAAACATTGAAACAGTTTTGCAGTAGGTGCGGACATTTGAAATACAAACGTTTATAGTTAATGCTTTATTCATGATACAAATTTTGTTCTTCAATCAACAGAAACAGTAAATGCGAAATAAGCAAATCAAATCCTAATTTCCTTTTTATTGAACTCTTTAAACTAAACAAAGTATCATTAAAACTTTAAAAAACACCAATAATGTATCTTTAAAACTAAAATATATACGTGACCGTCCACAACAAAAGGACGCAACAAACTTATGCGCTCTCGACTTAAGATACTTTTTCTTTGGACGGTTTTTTTTTGTTTTTTTTTTTTGGACGGTCACATATTTTTATAGAAAATAATCGCCCAAAAATGCGTTCAATTTGTGCAATTTTTTCTCATGAGAATATAAAAACGTAAATGAAAAGATTAAATAAAATTAAATAAAAACAATGCTTTCCAATGAGGAAGCCAAAATTTGACAAAATCATTCCTGTAAAGAAGAAAATTGCAAAATTAGTACCTAATGAATAATTATCTTAGTAATGAAAGATTATCTCAGTAATGAATGATTCTAGCGTGATTGAAGAACTGCCATTGAGGCAATAAACAAACAATGATAAAATGAAAGACAGTATTGCAATTTTCACACCTGGATCGGATATATGTAAATGAATGATTAGGAGAGCAAGGAAGTAAATCAGAGGAAAGTGTGTTTGCGCTTTGAGAATGAATAATGATTTTTTGTTGTCTATACATGTCGATAAGATTATTCTATAAGTATTAACTCACGGCGAGTAAGTGCATTACCATTTTATTATTAACTTGACAATAACTGTAAAAATTGAATGGCACTCGACAGATTTATAACATTTTCCAAGTAACGTTACACTTACTCGGAATTGTCCTTTTACTCTTGAAACATACTCTTGAAACATACTCTTGAAACATACTCTTGAAACATACTCTTGAAACATACTCCTGAAACATATTACTCTTGATAAATACTCCTGATAAATACTCTTGACTAATACTCTTGGCAAATACTCTTGATAAATACTCTTGATAAATCATCTATTGAAATGATTATCTATAAAAGAATGCTACTCGTAGTTTGTGTTTGTGAAGCTAATCGAGTCTTTAGTTTCATTAAAGACAAGGTAATGCGTGGGAATGTCTAAAATGTACACTCAAGTCTTTTAGGGTATCATGAAAACTAGGATGTGGAAATTCTCTTTGTTTAGAGAACCTTGTTTTTGCAGAACTTTGACTGTTAAGGTAACTTTGGTGTTGATCAGCTTGAGGCTTTTATAGAGAAATATTTTCAAGGAAATATAGATACAAAATAAACTTGCTTTAGCGTTTAAAAATATATATGTATATACATATATTGCAATATTTGAAAAAGAAAACACTTTTTTATGCTTTGATTTTGATTAATACATCATTGCACCTGACAGCAAAACACAATATTGACATTGTTTAATGTAAAGCGAGTTGTACTAATGATTTAATAAATTATCACACAATGCGACGTTTTTGCTATCTGAGGCTGCCGCAAAGATGCCTACATATTTATATATCATCTTATGAAATATTTATAAGGCGACAAAGAACAATAAGATTCAATGATAGCTTCTTTCTAAAGAAATCTGCTCTCTTGTAATAACCGTATAAAATATAGTATCAGGGGTAAGAATTCGAGGACTGACCTAGCCCCAAGATCCACCCATTTCATGAATAAGCATATGCATCTTCGATGACGTAGCTAATACCGTGATTCATGAAAATTCTTTTAATCGGCACCTTCCCAAGCGATAAAGTCCTCTTTAGTAATCAAAGGAATTGTGTTTTATAAATCTGTAAATATATTACGTTTAGACTTTTTGAAAACAAACATTTTCCTATAAATTTCGTACTTAAACGTATTTAAACGTATTTAAACGTACTTAAACGTACTTAAACGTACTTAAACGTATTTAAACGTATTTAATTGAACGCAATTTAAACGCGTATATGACTCATATCACACGTATTTTACATTTTCAAAATTAGAAATGAACATAGAATGTCACATTTTTCTGATTTCTCTGATTTTCTCATTTTTCCGATGTTTTCTCTTTCCATAAAAGCGTGATGTGATTCACATTACATTTCTTCAAATGTAAAATGTAAAATGTGAAATGTAAAATGTAAAATGTAAAATGTAAAATGTAAAATGCAACATATAAAATGCAAAATGGAAAATATAAAATGTAAAATGCAAAATATAAAATGTAAAATGTAAGATGAAAAATGTAGTGTTAAAAATGAACAGTTCTATTCTTTGTTGATTAGAAGTTTTTAGACTTACATATGAAGATTTGGAATGCAACAAAAATTGATTTGCAATTTTGCTATGTGGATTAGCAATTGTGCCTTTGAAGTGATGCTTCTCGGGGAAAAAATTGAAAAGGGTATATAAGAAAGATGAGAGAATTATCCCTGACCGTGTAAGAAAATTGTTGATGTCAGTCTCAACGTTATTATCTTACTAGTATGGAATTTATGGTTCATTATGTCTCAGTGTTTATCATAAAAGGGTGAAAGCATCATATCTCTTGACTATTACAGTAATTTTATGTGGAAATTGTTATAAAATTCACTTTTGAAATTGAATAGTTCCAAATTAACAAACTTTAAAAAATTAATCTTTATTTCACTCAATAAATGATAAATAAATGAATAAGTTGTATATTTATTTAAATTAGAAAAAAGTGGAATTAAGATTGATACAAAAAAGAGATGAGAAATACACAATCGAGCAAAAGAAATTGGTTGTTAGTGAAACAATTATTTTTATTTTATTTATTTTAAAAAAGTATATAAATATTCACGTCATTTTATTGCAAGCAATAACAACCTTGAAAGGAGGGTAAAAAAGTAACACCAAAAAATTTAGCACACACTTTTTTAATAAATGGAATAAATAAATGGGATGAGAAAATGAACGGATGAATTAATAAATGCAATGAATGAATGTATAAATGTATAATGAGTGAATGAATAAATGTAACGGATAAATGAAAAAATGGTGAACGAACAAACAAATTAGAATACAAATGAAAAGAAAATCCCATTTTTAAATTAAAAGCAAACTAATCGAGAAACTCTAGTTTCTTTTGTAGTTAATCCAAATTATGGATAACATACTGGTTTGAAATGAAGCTCGTAAAAAAAGATTTATCGCAATATGTACCATTTGTTAGATACTCATCAGGATGTCATAGGCTTAGGTACAGATAATTAATCCGAGAAGCAAATAACGGTTTAACAATGGCCTCTGGAGCATGATAAATCAGGACAAGCCTCTAGTTGATTAGATTAGTTTATAAATTATCTTCTGGTAGCTCTCACCTAAGAATGAACGAAAAAATCAAGTCGCATGCATTAAAATGAGTATAAACATTATGAATGCATGAAAGAATGAATGCGAGTGCTGAAAATTAACCATAAATCAACAACAAGTCAATATTTTGCAATACTATTCAGTTTTTTCCTTGGAATGCTGCGCGATATCTTTCCTAGATTTTCATTCATAATTGTTTCTCTTTTATGTAATTTATTGCACTCGTCGCCTGCCGCAAAAATGTCACTCTTTGTCATTAAGAGTGTTTGGTATTTTTGATAAATTGGTTTTTGCAATTCTTTGCTTTTGTTCTTGTAATTGTTTCTGCTCTTGCAATTTTTACTTGAAAATACTTCAAACTTCAAAATATTTAAATACACTTTAGCATATGCTTCAAAATATTTTAATATACTTTAATTACTTTAAAGTACTTGAAACCATTTCAAAATCCTTTATATTATTTTAAAATACTTCAAAATATTTTAAAATACTTCAAAATTCACATGATTTTATTCACATGATCTCTTATTAATGTATTATATCTTAGTTTGTAGTTCAAGGGTTTTTGCCCGTTAATCTGTTTGAATAAATAAATGAATAAAATATTTTAAAATACTTCAAAATATTTTAAAATCCTTCAAAATATTTTAAAATCCTTCAAAATATTCCAAAATCCTTCAAAATATTCCAAAATCCTTCAAAATATTTAAGAATACAAAAATTTCGTTAAAATATTTCAAAATACTTAAATATACTTAAAAATACTTAAGATTACTTCAAAATATTTAAATACAGTTAAGTGTACTTCAAAATATTTTAGTATACTTACAATTATTATAAAATACTTTAAACTATTTCAAACTCCTTTATATTATTTTAAAATATTTCAAAATATCTTAAAATCCTTGAAAATATTTAAAAATACTTCAAATTTCTTTAAAATACTTCAAAATACTTCAAAATACTTTAAAATACTTCAAAATACTTTAAAATACTTCAAAATACTTTAAAATACTTCAAAATACTTTAAAATACTTTAAAATACTTCAAAATACTTCAAAATACTTTAAAATACTTCACAGTATTTCAAAATATTCAAAAACACTTAAAAATACTACAAAATGTGAAAATATATTTAAAATTACTTTAATATACTTTAAAATCCATTATATTACTTTCAAATATTTTAAAAGACTTCAAAATGTTAAAAAATCCTCCAAAATATGTAAGAATACTTAACATTACTTTAAAATTTCTCCAAAATTTTCCCAATACTTAAAATATTTTAAAATACTTAAAAATGTACTACAAAATATTATAAAATGTACTTCAAATTACTTCAAATTCCTTTATATTACTTTAAAATATTTAAAAATACTTCAAAATATTTAAAAATACTTAAAAATACTTTAAAATACTTATATTTAAAAATACTTCAAAATATTTTAAAATACTTCAAAATGTTGTTAAAATTAAAATTAACGACCTTGAGTAATTTCAATTCTACAGAAAATTATTTTTGCAATAAGTTTAAGAGCATTAAAAATCTTTCATTAATTGAAAACTAATTTAAATTCCTACAAAATATTGAAACATTCATTTTTTAACAAATATATGTATTGAAAATGTCACGGAAATTTTTCTATTTCTCTCATGAAAATTATGGAAGACTCATGGAATTTTGCAAAGAAAAATTTATAGAAACCCTGATTGTTTCTCTACTTGTAATTGTTTTTTTCCCTATTATTATTATTTTCATTCTTGTAATTAATGTTATTATAACTGCTGTTTCTT
Organism: Ganaspis sp. Gsp50; assembly: GCA_011057455.1. Taxonomy (NCBI): domain Eukaryota; kingdom Metazoa; phylum Arthropoda; class Insecta; order Hymenoptera; family Figitidae; genus Ganaspis; species Ganaspis sp. Gsp50. The sequence continues at coordinate 39,922 of WNHD01000268.1, read as the reverse complement.
GTTGTAACTATGGTTCTCTATTGTAATTGATTTTGTTCTTGCATTTATTTATTATTTATTCTTGTCAATTATTTTTTTAAATTTGCCAAATCATGTTTCAATGTTTGGATATGTTTCATGTTTGAATGAGAAACAAGAAATAACGTGCTTCGATAAATAAAATATTTAGTGAGTGGCAGAGGGCAGTTTTAAATGTTTGTTATAATTGGATCGAGTTTAGAGGAAAATTATAGTTGCAATTGGTTTATAACTGTGGCCTCTTGAGATCCCGGAACCAAAAGCAAGCAGAGAAGAAAGATGCCACGCGGCAGATATCTTCTGGTCGAAGTAATGAACTCAACTCGGCTATAAACGTATCCGCGATTTTTTGTAGCAGATTTCATTTACGAAAGCCACGACGGAAGAGTACCATGTTGATTCCGACGATAACTTGAGAAAAATGAAAGCTCTGGCTCTACATTAATCCTTGAAAAGGTTCAAGAGCAATGTTTCGTTGGGGATTAATTCAAAGCCACCTTTTATAAAACTTATCTCCGATTCCTCTTAACGTTACATTGCATTCGGTTACATATACATTTAAAAATAGAAATGAAAAGCATATTTCCACATGTACGTGTCACTTTTTTCAAATGTGAAACGATAATGTTGAATATTATTTTCGAAAAATCTGTGCGTGCTGCAAATTTTATTTCAGTCTTTGTTTATTAAGAAAATTATGTTTTATTATTTTTACATTCTCATCAATAATGAGAGTGTATTTATTATTTGAAATTTCGAATCAAGTTTTCGACAAATTGAATGTTTCTAAAGTTCGGTTTCTAAAGTTTCAATTGAACGAATTGCTTTCTTTTCATTTTAATTTTTTTAAAATATGCTTTTGTAATGAAAATGGACAATTGTTTTTAAACAATAACATAAAAGTTAACTACACTGCAAAAATATGGTGTCTTATTTTGAGCAAAAACGTCTTAAATTAAGACATATTTGGCAAGTAAGACACAAAAAATGTCTTAATTTAAGGCATTTTTGCCCAAACAAGACACTTTTGTCCCACTTTTAAGATACCAATTTTTGCAGTGTATTGTTTCGTAAAATAATATTTTAGGAGAAATCAACTTTTAAAATTCAGATTTTATTCTATAAGATAAAAATTTCGTTCATTTGAACGTTCAGAACTTTATTTACATCAAATTGATGCTAAATATAAGTGAGATTGACAGTGATGGCTTTCAAAAGAAAAAATCCCTAGTCGGAAAGTCAGAAGCCCGCAAAAGAATCGTAAAATCAATTCCTACGTCATGAAAGTGTTGCTAATCTAGGGTAATTGCATAATTATTTACGAGTTTACAATGGGGTTGATGCGTAACAATACGAAAAAGCAGGCCTGCGAAAAAGTCATTTCACGCCTTAAAAATCAATTCTTTCTATCATAAACGGTTCTTTCTGTCATAAACGGTTTTTTTTTGTCATAAACGGTTCTTTCTATCATAATATTTTACGGTTTGCATATATAAATATAAACGTTTTATATATTTTTTTATTTTAGTTTTTTTAGTTACATTTTACATTTAGTTACATTTTAGTTCCATTCTCATCAATATCGCAAAGGTAATTTGTCCGATTTTTGAATTGTTTTAAAAAAGTGCTCATTTTTAAATTTAAAATTTTTTTTATGGGTCAAAATTTAAAGTTGCGATTTATAAGAATAAGTTGTGATAATAAGAATAAGATAATAAGAATAAGATAATAATAATGGAGATAATAATAAAAGAAAATAATAATGGAGATAATAATAAAAGAAAATAATAATAATTTATAATAATTGTCTTGAGTATTAATACTCGGCTGGTTAAGTGTGAAAAATATGATCGTATTAGCTACATCATTTTCATTTTTATGGATAGTAAAACCTTTTATATCCTTTTATAAAAAAGAAGTTAATTTATTTTAAAAAAGTTTATTTCGTTATTGTTGATTACTCTGTTGGCAATACTGTTAGAAATTTCGTAAAAGAACACAAATCATGATCTCACTTGCTATAACATACTTTTTTATCTTTCGTGATGAACTCATCATTGTTAATGACATAACTTAAGGTACGTGTGTGCTTAAATGCATTAACGTTTTCCAAGAGCATATGAAAAACACTGAGATGCAGGTCACTGTGGTGGAAGTGACAATTGTGCATATCAAGTGATATCATTCTTGCAAAATCTACACCAGATACTTGATTAGTGTGATTTGTTTCACTTGTCTTTGTCATCAGCAGCCTCGTTAATGTCGTAAATTAAAATGTTCTATGCCTTGAGAAACACTGCTTTCAAGAAATTATAATTTAACTTATAAGTTGAAAGTGTTTAGCATAAAATTGTACATGTTAGCAAAAAATTGTACACGTTAGCAAAAAATTGTACACGTTAGCATAAAATTGTACACGTTAGCATAAAATTGTACATGTTAGCATAAAATTGTACATGTTAGCAAAAAATGGTACACGTTAGCATAAAATTGTACACGTTAGCATAAAATTGTACATGTTAGCATAAAATTGTACAGTATTTTAGCACGAAATTATACAAGATTATAAATTGAATGTTTGATTCGTGTATTTAAAAACTCAGAAATTGGTGCTCCTGCTGCAAGTTTTTAGTTTTGTTTATGATGGATTGATAAGAAAGCTCAAGTTTGTCGACCCGATTACATAGAATTCTAGGATTGCGCGTATGCAATTCGTCTTCTTGGATATTCCAATTCAGTGATGGCATCATGAAGCGAGAAGCATGCGGTATTACGTGTATTATGGTGCTGCGGAATATCGATGCTATACACTTATAAGGCAACTAGAAAGTAACCCAGTTGACCTCCTCGATGATTTTTATCTGAAGGTATTGTCAACGTTGTAGTCTTGACCGAGTCATTCTGCCTACGAGTCACTCAGTCGTGTCAAGAAACAACGCGAAATTCATCCTTTTCAGAATTCTCTCTATTATGTATTTCCTTTCAATCGGAATTCCTTTCATTCTCATTTTTCATTCTCATTTTTCACTCTCATTTTGCATTCTCATTTTCCACTCTCATTTTGCATTCTCTTTATTCACTCTCATTTTTCATTCTCATTTTTCATTTCATTCATTTCATGTATCTTTCCACTCATCAACATTTACAGAAATTAAGTATCTTTACAACAAGAACGAAAATTCGTTCGAATTCATTCATTGGAAGGATGCTATCATTGTTTTTTTGAAAGTAACCAATTTGCGATACTTTTGAAAGTAACGAATCTGCAATATTTTTGAAAGTAACCAATTTGCGATATTTTTGAAAGTAACCAATCTGCAATATTTTTAAAAGTAACCAATCTGCAATATTTTTGAAAGTAAACATTCGCATCTAGTAGAGGGATGCGAAAAGTCAAATTGATGAAGATTTTGTACTTTGTCTCATTTCATTCTAGATTTTTTTGAGGTTTCTCAAAAATTCTTCATTCTAGGTTTTTTGAGATGAAAAATTAGCAAACAAGGAATAAAAAATTATTTTTGAATATTGTCGACTGTTTTGATGAGTTTTGAAGCTGAATAGACTAAATTATCATTATAAATGATAAAGATCTCATTGAGGCTATTATGTAAAATATTATCTATATGTAAAATATGTAATAGAGAATGAGAGATAAAATCTTTTACAAGACTCTTGTCAAGTAAGTTTACGTGGATTAGTTATCTATTAGTCGAAACGTCATTCTTTGAGCTAATGTCAGTGTCCGACGTTATTAAAAGGAAGCTTACAGCTTTCTGGAATGCAGAGTATGTCGCGTGTCGATGGATCAGATAAGGGAATCGCTCTCGAAAACAAAACACTGAGGGCAAAGACACTCGTATCGAAGACTCTTTCGAATTTTAAATAGAATTCTGAAGACATAACTTAACACTATTTCTGTTCTTTCAATTTACTTCTCGGATTAATTTTCTTTTTAAACAAGCATACTTTCTTGTTCAATTTTAAGAGTCTATGCAGATCTATATATCCATATATTTATATATATAGATCCATATCTATATATATAGATCCATATCTATATAATCCATATCTATATATATTGATCCATATCTATATGTATAGATCCATATCTATATGTATTGACCCATATCTATATATATTGATCCATATCTATATGTATAGATCCATATCTATATATATAGATCCATATCTATATATCCATAGAATCTATGCACTATCTCCATAAACTCTTAAAATTGAAAAAGTTAGATAAGAAATGTCTTATAATAGCAAAGAAGAAGTGTCTTAAAACCAAACAAGTGTCTTATAGAAGTATCTTAATACCAAACAAGTATCTTATAGAAGTGTCTTAAAGCCAAACAAGTGATTTATAGAAGTGTCTTAAAACCAAGCACGTATCTTATAGAAGTGTCTTAAAACCAAATAAGTGTCTTATAGAAGTGTCTTAAAACCAAACAAGTGTTTTAATACCAAAGTTAGTTACCAAAGTTAGTTACCAAAGTTAGTTACCAAGGTTAGTTACCATAGTTAGATATGCCTTATATAGCCTTAAATTTTTGCACTGATTGTATCGATTTTTGGTAAGTTACCTTAGTTAAATATGCCTTACATATCCTTAAATTTTTGCACTGATCGCATCGATTTTTGCATCGATTGAAAGAACCGTATAGTGAATTTAACAGTAAATTACTTGTTGAACAAGTGAAAAGATGTTATCAGAGAAAAATGGGTTATTTCTGATTGGGAAAACAAAAAAAAGAGAGTGCATTAGTAGCTGAATGTGTGGGGCTCATGGCCTATAATGCTATTAGCGCAATCTCGATGCACGAGAGCAGGAACTTTACATCCTCTCAAGTCGCGAGATTCACCTAAGCTAGTTCCCTGTGCTTTCTATATATAGATATAATAAGTATTTACATATATCTAAGCAACGCATTCAGTCTGCTTGCTTTGCTTAATGTTTACACTTTACGCATTCTTCTGTAACTCTTCACTAAAAAGGAAGTTATAGCAAGAAGTGTACAAGAAAGCAGACATTAAATGTTAAAGAAGAAATGTACCGGTGCAATATAAAGTTGAGGATATTAGCATGACAAGTAGTGAACATCAAATTGCTGAACCTAAAAGCTGGGCCAGAAAAGCAACCATCCCCTCAGCTAAATCTTCTGTAAGCTTCTAATGGACTCTTGCTCGCAAAAATATTGTCCATCTTCTACTATGTTCTTCTCATTTCTTTATTTATCATTTTTAACCAAGTTGCTCTCTCATTTTTTATACGATTGTATTGTATTGGTCTATTTTTATGAAATAGTTATTTCTATTTGTAATAACAAAGGTTTGTAATAACAATGATTTGTAATAACAATGATTTGTAATAACAATGCTTTGTAATAACAATGCTTTGTAATAACAATGCTTTGTAATAACAATGATTTGTAATAACAATGATTTGTAATAACAATGCTTTGTAATAACAATGCTTTGTAATAACAATTGTTTGTAATAACAATGATTTGTAACAACAGTTGTTTGTAATAACAATGATTTGTAACAACAATTGTTTGTAATAACAATGATTTGTAATAACAATGATTTGCAACAACAATTCTTTGTCATTGCAAATGCATAAGAAAAAACTATGCAAATTGAAAAATGGATGGATAACATTTGTCGTTGTGGTTGTTGAATGGCTGCTGTTACAAATACGCAGGATTCGTGTAATGTTAACCACACATGTATGAAACACTTGATAATCGTTTTATAAAAATTAACCGACGATTTTCTACATAGAATACAAATTTGCGTGAAAAATTCGTTTATGAGGTCTTTATAAATGACACGTGTGCATTTGTATTTACGCATTCACGTCACGTAAATTCGACGTATGTAAAAGTACACAGAGCTCGAAAAATTGTGATATACCGACATAAATTGAACCACGTGTGTCTGGGGATTCGACAGATTTTGCAAGCTGATTTGCAATTTGAACGTTATAATTAATGGCGCGCGACACGACTTTCGAAAAGTGGCAAACCGCCAATAAATGATCAACCGAGAAAAAAAACTTGCCAATCTATTTTTCGAGCTTCAAACATATAAAATTACTTTCTTTCAAAGAATGACTTCACATTCATTTTCGGGCGCTTTCAAAAATAGCGCTCAGATTACAAAATTAGACATTTCCACACCAGGTGCTTTATTTTTAACTTTCTGTGCATTTATAGTTAATTCTTTTACTATAATTTCTTTTAATTTTTGCTTCCTCAAGAAAAAGGTTTGTTTATATTTTTGTTTTATTTTTGTTTTATTTCTGTTTTACTTTTGTTTTACTTTTGTTTTATTTTTGTTTTATGTTTGTTTTACTTTTGTTTTATGTTTGTTTTACTTTTGTTTTATGTTTGTTTTATATTTGTTTTACTTTTGTTTTATGTCTGTTTTATGTTTGTTTTATGTTTGTTTTATTTTGGTTTTATTTTTGTTTTACTTTTGTTTTATTTTTGTTTTATTTTTGTTTTACTTTTGTTTTATCTTTGTTTTTTTTGTTTTATTTTTGTTAATCAATTTTATTTATCAATTTTGTTTACCATTCTGTTTGTCAATTTTTAATGATCTTGTCATTTTTAATGACTAATATTATGACTACTTTTCTTAAGTCTTAAACGATTCGTTCATTAGAAGTTATTGAATTTTCATTTCTAATCAGTCTTCTATGTGTGTAATTAATAATCATATCAATTATTTGTTTGCATATTTGATCAACCGTCGCGACTAACTCCGAGCTATAATAGTCCCCAGTGAATTATAAATAAAATTGAAAAATAAAATGTCGAACCCTATGTGCTAAAAAACTATCGCACTCATAATGTAAGTTAAACAGGAAAATTTATGCACAAAAAAAGTTGGCCGAAAAAAGTTTCCACTATACGAAAAATTTATTTTAAAAAATGACAATAAGAGGATAGAAACAAAAAGAGTACATAAAATTATGTTTTATAAGTTAATTTATTTCTCAGATAGCTTATCTTTTCACTAAAAAAAAATCTTTATCAAGAACCAACAATTGAGTTTTACCAGTCATCTATATTGTTTGAAAAAGAGTGTTTGTTTCTTCTTTTTCTTGTTTTTTCTTTTTCTACTTTTTCCCTTCTTTACTTTTTTTCTTTTCTGCTTTCTTCCTTCTCTATACTTTTTTCCTTTTCTGCTTTTTTCCTGCTTTTTTCTTTCTCTACTTTTTTTCTGTTTTCTTCCTTCTCTACTTTTTTCCTTTTCTATACTTTTTTTCCTTTTCTGCTTTCTTCCTTCTCTATACTTTTTTCCTTTTTTGCTTTTTTCCTTTTCTGCTTTCTTCCTTCTCTGCTTTTTTCCTTTTCTGCTTTTTTCTTTCTCTACTTTTTTTTCTGTTTTTTTCCTTCTCTACTTTTTTCCTTTTCTGCTTTACCTCGAAATTGCCTTTTTTCATCTTTGATGCAAGCTCTGAATAATTTGTTGAATGCAAAAATAGTCGCGCCTATTGGAACGAAATCCGGGAAACAATGAAGTTTGTTACACAGGCTTTGAAAAGCAAGCTTTTAATGTTGTGGTGAATGGAGTATTTGGCATTCTTATAAGATGGCTTCTTATAAATGTTTCAAAACAGTGTCAAAAGTGAAGGGCCATACGTGTAAAATCACACATCCAAGTGCCATAAAACCGTTTCCGAAATAAACTGCTTGCAAGTTAAATGTTTCGGTAAGCATTAAGGTTCTTGGGTGGTAATAAATTCCGTGGGGTTCTTCGGTTCTACAGTCGATCGCGTGAACTCGAGAATAGCCAGACTCATTTCTGCAACTGTGTACCTGTGTGCAGTGCGCACTCCACCAAACATATGAGAACGTCATACATTCTCTCGTACGCAAAGTATTAGGATCGACTTTATCCGCCAACACGCACCCAGTGTTTATTTATGTAATTTATGGCACAAGTGCCTTCGGCATCTGCTCTTATTGCAATTTTATACGTCGGATACAATTTGAAGGAAACCAATCGCTCATCACTTGTGATCGCCAAAAAATAAATCACAAGTGTCCTTTATCCTCAAAGTCTTTTACTCTGCTGCAATTTTCGGTATTTTTGCCCTCTATAAACGCGTTTAAATTGATTTTGAAATTGTTACGAAAGGTCTGAAAAGGGGTGTCTTAAAAGTGACTGTAGAAAGTTACTTAAAGTGTCTTGTTTTAAGATCGTATTTTAAGTATTTTAAGATCGTATTTTAAGTATTTTAAGATCGTATTTTAAGTATTTTAAGATCATATTTTAAAACCTTACTTTAAGACGGTATTATTTTGAATGCAAAATTTTACTCAAATGTTTTATATGCAAATAATTAATGAATATTGTTTGTATATTGTATTGGAATGAAAAATGTTGGATGTCTTGCATTGTAATGAAAAATTCTGCTCAGATGTGTCTTGCATTGTTATGATGAAAAATGTTGCAACAAAGTTGTTATTAGATTTACTTTCAGTTAGGGAAATTAATTGAAATAACTAATAAAAGAGGGATTGTTCGTTACACAATAGCGCGCAGTTTATGAAAATAAAACTGGTCAGTTTACCTACAACAGTTATTAGGTGCCTTTTATACCCAACTAATTTAATAAGAATGGGTTTATACTTTATAGGTCGACTTCGATAAGCGACGCGGCACGGCGGATTAAATCCACACCTTATCTGCTGTAAAAGGTAGCGATAAAACTAACTTCTGTTGTATAGCAGAATCTCTATTTTGAAATAAATTGTAATTAGTTTTTTTATGCACTTATTACATAAGGACATACAAAAAATTATTAATATGCAAAAATTTTTACTTAAACATTATTATGTAATAAGTTATTACTTATTATATATAGAAGTACATAAGTACATAAGTACATAAGTACATAAGTACATAAGTATATGTTGCATAGGTAAATCTTGAACTTCTTAATCCCGAATTTCAGCACTTGGGATTTTAAAATAATTATTATTCTACTCGTTGCGATTTTTAATCTGAAATGAGTCAAATTAGTTACACAATTTCTTGAAAGTATCAACTTGATATACCAAAATGTATCAAATTGATCACAAAATGTATCAAATTGATCACAAAATCTTCATCAATTTAATATTTTTGATATCAATTTGATACTTTTAAGTAAACTGGATGTAAAACTTATATTATTTTAAAGCTTGCTTTAAAGCAAATAAAAAGAGCTTTTTTCGAAGTAGAGTTTTTTTCGTTTTATTGAAGTCGAGTTTTTTCGTTTTTTTGAAGTAGAGTTTTTTCGTTTTGTTGAAGTAGAGTTTTTTTCGTTCTGTTCAAAGACGTTTTTACATTTTTGGTGAATGTTGTAAAATGAATGTTGTAATTTCTTGTAAAATTGGCTTGTTGAGTGTTAAAAGGTCGGGAACATAAAAAGTGACGAATAACAAATTATTGAATTTGTACCAGTGGTGCAACGCGGCATCTTTACTTTTTTCTTTCCTCGGTTCGGATGTATCATAACGAGGACATTAATATCGCGTGCAACCGTCCATACTCCCTACAAGTCTTTTACTTGGGCAAATGGAAACGAGTCTGAAAACTGAGACGATTGTAGGTAATGATTACAAATGTCGTTTTATGCTTCTCTCCTATTATTGAACTGAAAAATATCATTTTGATTTCATGTTTAATTAAATTGCTTGTCATTTTTTAATTTTATTGCTTCATTTACAGTCAACTTGCTTTAATATCATTTTATTTTTATTTTTCATTTTCATTATATTGCTTCCTCATAGAGAGTGCTCTTTTATTGTCATTTTTGTTTAATTTGATTTTTTATTATCTTTTGAGTTTTTAATTACATTTTTATTATCGAGTTGTCTTGTATTTTTATTGTAGTTTTTTATTTTAATTTTACTTCTTCATTTTCGTTTTACATGATTCGTATTTTAATTTTAATTTTTCGTTTCCGTTTTACATGCTTCGTATTTTAATTTTACTTTTTCGTTTTCGTTTTACATGCTTCGTATTTTAATTTTAATTTTACATTTTCGTTTTACATTTTTCATTTTACATTTTAATTTTCGTTTTTACTTTCCAAATGAAATTTACCTAACAAGAGTAAGTGAAAATTCCTTGATTTTACTTTTTTTTTTTATTATATAGAGAAAAATTCACCCAACTTTGTAGGTAGATTTAATTAAACTACTGAAAAGTAATTTTGGCCGTTTTTTAGAATTCTTTGCGATTAATTCCGTTTCAAAATATTGGTCTTCCTGAGATTGAAATTATAATTGAAGAAACTTGTGAGACTGATTTGGGTTTAGAAAATAAAAACCGCAGCAAGTAAAGTGCTTCTAAAAATTTTAATCCAAAGTCACTTTGAATATCTAGCCGAAAGTTTTGTCAGCAGGCAATTGAGACAAAACTTCTTTCAAGCCTTCATGAATTTCATACATACAGAATACAGAAGGAATATTGAACTTTTCAGTGTTTCCTCGTTATACTATAAACTGCAATTTTCAAAATGCTCAACCTCGTCGATGAAGTTTATGCAGTGCTATAGAGAGAGCCAGCTGAGATTTGATGGACGTATTTTTCGCTTGGAAGCAACTTTCTTAAAGTAATAAATTATGCGCTATAGATTAGGGACTAAAAGTAATATAGCAGGTGGGTCAGGTTGTGGCAGCAGAAAGCTTTGATATAGGAAACTGCTATTCAATGATACTACTTGACACCGGCTTGTCGTGTCATTTGCTTCTGAATCGTGCCAAAACCAGTGAATAGGAACGTCAGGAATGCCCTTTAACCTGTGGCATATAGTATACACCTCACATTTCGCGGCCTGCCGCTTTTCAGACTCAGTGTCCGCACAATCAGTGTCAATGCAACTCAAATACCTGTTTGTACATAATTCCTATACAACTTTGCAATCTGGCTGTACATTGTAACGCTTTTTCAAACTTTAGTATAATCAGATTTTTATTAACTTTAGATCTAATTCTCAATATGGTTCTCATATTTGATTATTTATTTATATATTCATTTTATGTTCATATTTTTTGTATCAATGTTTTTTTATCGAAATTCTTTGTGTCAACATTTTTTGTGTCAACATTTTTTGTGTCAATATTTTTTATATCAATATTTTTTGTATATCAATGTTTTTTGCATTAATGTTTTTTATATCAATGTTTCTTGTACCAATGTTTTTATATCGAAATCTTTTGTGTAAACATTTTTTGTGTCAATATTTTTTGTATCAATATTTTTTGTATCAATATTTTTTATGTATCAATGTTTTTTGTATATCAATGTTTTCTGCATTAATGTTTTTTAAATCAATGTTTTTTGTACCAATGCTTTTTGTATCAATGTTTTCTGCATTAATGTTTTTTAAATCAATGTTTTTTGTACCAATGCTTTTTGTATCAATGTTTTTTATATCAATGTTTTTTGTTTTTCAATGTTTTTTGTATCAATATTTTTTTGTATCAATATTTTTTTGTATCAATATTTTTTGTATCAATGTTTTTATATCAATGTTTTTTACATTCATATTTAGCTCAAAGTATTAATATATATATTAAGAAACTACCGAGTAGAATCATCATTACTTATTAATTTTCATATTCATCATTTTAACGAATTGCCTGTAAAGAATGAGTGTTGCATAATATTAGGTTTCGAAGATTTCCTTTTTTAGAATACGAATTTCAGGCGACACCTGACTTTGAAATCTTATCCGCACCTTTGATTTTGAGTGACAGGTATTTATATTAAATGCCAGGCGAACCTTGTAATCAAATTATGACCCCATTGACTCAAGAGGTATTGCCACTTCTAACACACGAGTCATATGAACGCTCCAATACTTATATGTATAAACGAGTAAGTGAAGACCAACTTGTGTCTCGAAAAACATCCGCGACGGCAATTTTGTGGAGAATCAATTTCAGGAGAAAATTCCTGCATAGGAAGTCAGTGAAAAATGATATTGGGAAAGAGCGCACTCTAGACTTTCCAGGTTGAGAATATTTCGATCATGAATATATTTTCAATTCTACTTGAAACTGAGATTTCGGGCTTGATTTTATTCCGATTTTTTAATCATTAATTATACCTTGCTCATTAATATTAAATGAATATTATTATTAAATAGAATATTAATATTAAATCTTTAATCACTACAAACAGTAAATCTTAGTTTAAGACAGGAAATAAATCTTAATTTAAGTTGCAACATTTAAGTCATTTTTAAGCCAGACCTTGTTGATTTTCAGATCACATTTTATTTTCATTTACATTGTGGAAAGCATACTAATAGGCAGACCAATCTTATTTTCAAGATATCATTCATTTCAGATGTATCTTAAAATACGATTTTATTTTTACTGTGATGTACTAATCTTTAAGTATGATTAATATTATGATGTTATTATGATGCTATTTTGATATTATTATGATGTTATGATATTATTAAGATGTTATGATATTATTATAATGTTATTAAGGTGTTATTATGATATTATTATGATGATATTATTATGATGTTATGATATTATTATGATGTTATAATATTATTATGATGTTATGATATTATTATAATGTTATTAAGGTGTTATTATGATATTATTATGATGTCATTATGATGTTATTATGATGTTATGATATTATTATAATGTTATTATGGTGTTATTATGATGTTATGATATTATTATAATGTTATTATGATGTCATTATGATGTTATTATGATGTCATAATATTATTATGATGTTATGGTATTATTATGATGTTATGATATTATTATAATGTTATTATGATGTCATTATGATGTTATTATGATGTTATGATATTATTATGATCTTCAATTATGATCATCAAATTATTATGTAGTTTAAGGTCATATCCAATATCCAAAACGATAATCTAGGAATCTACCCTTATCTTTCTTTTTTTCTGACGTTCTTTTGCAAAAGTAATACATCAAATATACCCTTCAAGGTTTCTTAAGATGATTCCCGAAGTTTAAAAACGAGATTTTTTTAAAGCGCAAGTGGTTCAGCAAAAATAAACCGAATTTTCTGAATTATTTAAAAAATTAAACTGAATGTTTGATCACACCTAGACAATAAATAAGAAGAAAACTAAATGTTAATAAACTTATCGACTCATTTTTATGGAACTACTTATACTTGTAAATTAAGAAAGATATCTTAAAACTTCGGATATCTTAAAATTTCGAATGTCTTAAAACTCCGGATATCTTAAAACTTCGGATATCTTAAAACTTCGGATATCTTTGAAACTTCAATTATGTTCCTTGTTTGCTTCATAACTATTTTTAAAAAATAACTTTAGGAAAAAAGAAAGATAAAAGTAGATCCCTAGGTTATCATTCAGAATTTTGGGCATGGCCTTAATTCTGCGATTCGTGTTTTGTTTTATTTGAATATGTTTCAAATGTTTGTTTTCTCTATTCAAATTATGGAATATGGAAATTATGGAATATTGAAATTATGGAATTATTAATATATTATTTATTATTATTATAGTATATTATATTATAGTATATTATATTATTATTATTATAATATATTATTTATTATTATTATAGTGGTTGCCCACTATTTTAAGTAAATGAACATTTCTGTTCACTTTTATTTCGAGGATAAATGTTAAAAAATTGCTTTTTTGTTGCAGCTTGTAGCCCCACTCAATTCAAGTGTAGAAATCATCAATGTATAGACATTAAACAATATTGTAATGGAGTGCAAGACTGTTTGGATGGTTCCGACGAAATAAAGTGCCGTAAGTACATGCAAATTTCCATTATCAAAATTAACAGTAGTTTTCTGCATTTTTTGCACTAGTGTGTTATTGACATGGATGCATTTTATTAAACAGATGTGCCGTTTGTTTCATTTATACAAATTACTTTCTATTTCAATTGATTATTCATCTTATTTGTTGTTTCTTACACTTTACTGTTATTTATCTATTGCACTTTAGTGTTATTTATTTATTGCACTTTAGTGTTATTTATTTATTACACTCTACTGTTATTTATTTATTATACACTTTATTATTTATCTATTACACTTCTTGAACCAAGTCCCAGTTTTCTTGAAAGTATCAACTTGATACAAAAAAAAGTATCAAATTGATCACAAAAAGTATCAACTTGATCACAAAAAGTATCAAATTGATCACAAAAAGTAACAACTTGATCACAAAAAGTATCAAATTGATCACAAAATCTTCATCAATTTGATACTTTTGATACTTTTGATATCAACTTGATACTTTGAAGTAAACTGTGGTATTTTTAGTTTTATTTTTTACATTCTCATCAATCATGAGAAGGTACTTTTTTTTAACAAAAAAAACTTTAATTAAAATTGCACCGCAAGTATTCACTTTGCTTGTGCAAAGTTTATTAAATTTATTAATCGAGTCATTAAAAAGTGTAGCGGAGAAATGATTAAAATGGATATAAAAGAAAACGTTTAGAAGGGCGTCGAAAAGGTGTTGCCTTTGTCGAGGTTCAGTAATGTTGATGCATGTTGACCCGCTGTAGCATTATGCACATCTTTTGTTGACATGCGCCATTGTCCGAAGCGTAAAGAACGGCTTCATTGTATTTTTTATTATGTACCCACGTGCACAGCACTTTCTGCATCAATAGAGGTAGCTTAAGATTCTGAGATCAATGTTTTTCACCTTTATTTGTGAGTCTGAATTTGACAGTTTTGAACTTTTTTCTTGTTTCTTTAACTGCCATTCCACAAAGCTTCAACACTTTCAGATTTTATTTTCCAATGCACGCGTACTTTTATCCAGATACATCTTGTATTCTTTTGCATTTTTTATCATACGAGTCCACAAAAGTTGTATTTTTATATATACAGAAGATTTCTACCTGAAACGAATTTCTTCAAAAGGAGCTTTTCTTGAATTTTTTTATTTTCCTTTTGGATGAAAAGACACTCCTCTTGTTATTAAAATAATTTGTCTCCTTTGGCTTACAAAAATTTGTCAAATTTCAATGCAAGGATTGTTTAATTCCAAGATGAACTTGAATGTTAAGTTCAACTTGTTTCCGAGGTAAAGTTGGAATTTAACAGGTGTTGGATTTTAGAAACATTTTGTGTTTAATGTTTTTAATTGTAAGAATTTTGAAAAAACACTTCTTAAATGGCTTTTATTTTCAAATAAACATTTTAGTACATTTGAGACAATTATTTTGATAATGTAAACAATCAGGAAATAACTTTTTTTAATTTAAAGAAATATCATTCTTTGACTTTTTTGGTTTGAATCAAGATCAATTTTTTTTAAATCAAAGAAGTTTTCTTTGGAACCTTCTCAATTTCAAAAATCATTTCTTTGGTTCAATGACAAATTTTCTTTCAACAATTTTTATTTTAAGAACAATTTTTATTTCAAAAACAATGTTTATTTTAAGAACAATTTTTATTTCAAGAACAATTTTTATTTCAAAGAAATTTTATTTTGCTCACAGAAATATCTGCTTTAAATAAAAGAAATTCTAGTATTAATACAAGATTAAAGAAATATCTTTTTGAATTAAGGTCATGTCCAATATTCTGAGTGGTAATTTAGGGATCTACTTTTATCTTTCTATTCTCGTGAAATTTTTTTTCAAAAATAACAAGAAATTAAACATTTATGACATAATTCAAGGTTACCTAAGATGGTTCCCGAAGTTTCAAAGCGATATCACAAACATAACTTTTCAGAAAAAAAAGAAAGGTAAAGGTAGATCTCTTGATTATCATTCAGGATCTTGGATATGACCTTTTTGTTTGAAACAAAGAAAAATTCTTTGACTCAAAGAATATTTGTTTAAATCATAGAAAATTTGTTTAAATCAGAGAATATTTGTTTGAATCAAAGAATATTTGTGTGAATCAAAGAAAATTTGTTTGAATCAAAGAATATTTGTATGAATCAAAGAAAATTTGTTTAAGTCAAATAATATTTGTTTGAATCAAAGAAAATTTCTTTAAATAAAAAAAGGGAAATTTGAAAAATAAAAGATATAAAAGGTAGAAGGCAAAGAAAGTTATTTCTTTAAATCAAAAGAACGTTTTTTCTGAGTGAATATTTTTTAGGTACAAGACTTTATTGCAATATAATTTAACGACTTTATATATTACGTTGTTATATTATTGCTGCGTTAATGTTATGTTCTATTATTTTATATTTTATTAATTTGTGTTATTCTGTGTTGTCTTCTTATTTTGTGTTTTATATTTTGTTTTGTTTTACTATTTTGTGTTTTATATTCTGTGTTGTTTTATTATTTTGTGTTTTATATTCTGTGTTGTTTTATTATTTGTTTTATTATTTTGTGTTTTATAATCTATGTTGTTTTATTATTTTGTCTTTTATATTCTGTGTTGTTCTATTATTTTGTCCTTTACATTTTGTGTTATTTTATTATTTTGTGTTTTATTTTTTTGTGTTGTTTTAGTATTTCATTTTTTCTGATTTTGTATCACGTTCTATTATGTTCTGCCTATAAATTTGTTATTTAAAATTAATCTAAATGCTTTTTTTTCTAGTGCATGTAAAAAGGTACACAGAGATTACAATATGCGTTTTATATACTATGTAGATTAAATTCCATTGTTCACATAAAGGAGCATGTTTCAAAAAATGTTCTAATCTTCATAATTAGTTTTCTTCGCGCAAAAATTAAATTGACAATAGGTTTGCACGTTTGTGTGCAATTAACTCTAAATGTCATTCTTTTGATGTGAATAATCTTTGCAACCTGTTAATTTTTAAAGTTGCGGTTCATTCTGTATTATTATGAACGCTTTAGCTTATTAGCACCCACACGTTTTTCTCTTGTACACAAAATCCATTAAATATACACGTGCAGTTTACACATTTATGTGTAAAGTCTACACTTGTTGAATACAGTCACTATAGCTTCGCTTGTATGATTTCATTTTCATATACTTAAATACACTCTCATTATATTGATGAGAATCTAAAAACGGATAATATTTGAAAAACAATTTTTACTTCCATTTTTTAATTTGTTTAAATTAAGACCGTTTCCGGGCTAAATATAAACATTTATATCCTGTTCATGTAATAAAGATTTATTTTATTGTTAATTTGTTTAGAAATGTTTTTGTAATGTTTATATAATGTTTTTGTAATGTTTATATAATGTTTATGTAATGTTTATGTAATGTTTATATAATGTTTATATAATGTTTATATAATGTTTATATAATGTTTATATAATGCTTATATAATGTTTATATAATGTTTATATAATGTTTATAGTGACACGATCTGAAGAAGGGGACCTAAGAAGCATTTGAAAATAGGTTATGTTTGCGGACAGTTTTAACTTGATAAATACTTTCTCTTTAATTATTTGCAACCAAAGAAAGTTTTTCTTGAATAGCTTTTTTGTATACTATCGAGAAAAACTGTTTCTGTCAGTAGATAGTTAAATAGGAAGCTTTAATCAAGTTAAAACTGTCAGCAAACATAACCTATTTTCAAATGCTTCTTAGGTCCTTTTCTTCAGATCGTGTTACATAATGTTTATAATGTTTATAAATGTTTATATAATGTTTAAATACAGTTTACATAATATTTATTTAAATGTGACACGATCTGAAGAAAAGGACCTTAGAAACATTTGAAAATAGGTTATGTTTAATGGTAGTTTTAACTTGATAAATGCTTTCTTTTTAATTATTTGCAACCAAAAATAGTTTTTCTTGAATGTTTGGTATATGCCCTATTAAGAACTGTTTTTGTCTGCAAATAATTAAAAGAGAAGCATTAATTAAGTTTAAAACTGTCACCAAACATAACCTATTTTCAAATGCTTCTAAGGTCCCTTTCTGTCACTGTTTTTGTCTGCAAATAATTAAAAGAGAAGCATTAATTAAGTTTAAAACTGTCACCAAACATAACCTATTTTCAAATGCTTCTTAGGTCCCTTTCTTTAGATCATGCCAAAGTAATATTTATAAATGTTTAATATAATAATAAATGATCTAAGGAAAGTCATTAGATTCTCCAAATTTTCTCAAAAAGCGACGGTTTAGGGTCTTTAAAAAAAACACAGAAGTCAAAATTTTTTTCAATATCCTCTTTGTGTTACTTTCTAGGAACCTAAATCTTCAGTCGAGTTTTACGAAAAGTTTTGTGAATGATTTAATTATTAGAAATGCATAATGATGATTTAATTATTAGAATTGCATAATGATGATTTAATTATTAGAATTGCATAATGATGATTATTGATTATTTTTTGTGCGATTTTGGACGGATATTTTGTTTTTATTGTTCTTGGTGCTTGAATTATTAGCTATACGCAATAGTTGGAATACTCGTATATAAGCACGTGCGGATATGCATGTTTCCTATGGGTGCTACTGTTAATGCTACCTTTACTCTGCTATTATTTATTACGGTCAGCATTGCACGTCACCCTGCTCTCGCATGTGAATGTCCTGAAACTAATCATGAATAAGCCTTCGCGTATTACGATGAGCTCAATAATTATAATAGCTGTGACAATAATAACTGCATGCACCAGGGAACTGCCTTGTCCTGCGAAGGCCGTTGCACTCCATTTCTTATTTTTATCTGTACCATTTCTTTTTTTAATTTTATTAACCCCTTTCGCTTCTTTATTACCACAAAAGAATCTCAATTTCTTTGAGGCAAAGCTCCTTCTTTTATACACTTACAAAACAAGCAAAACCATCCATCTCTTTTTTTATACATCCTCTCAATTTCGTTATTTAAAGAAATTTAATTTTCATCAAAAAATTACCAGTTTCTCAAATATTCAATTTCGTGAAATAAAGTATTACAATCCCGAATATCACAAATTCTCGGGACGAAATATTTTATCAGGAAGTGTTCTTCAATTATGTACATTTTGCACTCCAATCGGTGATATAAAATTACACTCTCATTTATAACTCCACATTTCTTCGATTAATAATTAACTACAAGATCGGATTTATGAATTTTGATTCGTAATGAAGGAAACCAAATCGTGCCAATTTCCAAAAATACGTATCAAGAGATCTTTATTTAAAAAGACCTCTTTTTTTCAATGTTCAGATGAGTTTGTCACGTTTTTTGTATAGAAGACAAGAAGCAAAAATGTACACAGAATTTATCCACTTTCATGCTATAACTAATTATTTCGTATTGAACAAAAGATCGTGTATTTAAATCTGAATAAGAATTGATAAAGCAAAAAACAAAAAGATAATTAAAGTCGCGTTCGCGAGCCTCGGGGGTGTGTCAGTCAAGTGGGAACTTGGTGGTGAATTTTTTTTAATTATTCTTTTTAATCGCCTGGGAACATTCACTAACAATATTAGAATAAAGCTGCCAGGAATAATGCTTATGGAATGAGGATGGCTGTGAGCGACATAAAAATTTTACCGTCCACCAAAATCCCACCCCTTTTCATTGAAATTTACTCGCGTTTATTAGCCGCCCTAATGACCGACCACATTTTAATCCGACATTAATCTCTCGAGACTCGGCTCCGCCAAAAGTTACCGCTGTCAGGAATTTCGTTTTCATTCTCGTGTTTTGCATTCACCGTCACAAATTTCGGTCGAGAATTATAATATGTCACTTGTGAAATTGATCGAGCCATGTGAAAATGAAATTAAAGCCAATGCCTTCAGTTATGCATAATTATTGTCCTGTTTAAATATTGGGATTCCCCCACCCACCCCTATGAACTTTGAAAATATTGTAAAGTTGCAATCAAATGTCTGACACCGAAAAATCAGTTTAATTTTATTTTTTGTGCAGTTTGTAATTTTAGATTGATTTTTTTTATCGTTTTATTTTTTATTTTGATGAGAGATTTGTGAGTGCGTTTTTAAGGCAAGTATTTTAATGTATTTTTAATGCAAATGTTTTAATGCGTATTTGTAATGCAAGTATTTTAATGTATTTTTAATACAAGTGTTTTAATGCATTTTTAATATAAGTGTTTTAAAGTACAGGGTTTCTACAACTCTGGAAAACATGGAAAACCTGTAATTCTCATGGAATTTCATTATTCCTTATGGAATCATTGAAATATCATGGAATTTTTATTTATAGCACTTTATTTTATTTAATTTCTTTACTTTATGATGTTCATTAAGTTTAACCAAAGTTTTATATATATTTAACAAAAAATTCAAAATACTTCAAAATATTTTTAAAAATTCCAATATATTGCTCTGAATTATTTCCAAATACTTCTCAATACTTCAAAATATTTCTAAATACTTTCTAATTCGACAAAATATTTTAAAATACTTCAAAATACTTAGAAATACTTAAAAATCCTTTATATTACTTTAAAATACTTTAAAATACTTTAAAATACTTCAAAATACTTTTAAAAACCTTTAAAATTTAAAAAAAATACTTAAAATTACGTTACAATTTTTCTAAATACTTCCCAATACTTTAAAATATTTTCAAATACTTTCTAATGCTCTAAAATATTTAAAAATACTTTAAAATACTTAAAAATCGTTTATATTACCTTACAATACTTTAAAATACTTCAAAATCCTTTATATTACTTTAAAATATTTCAAAGTCCTTTAAAAATCTTTTAAAATATTAAAAAGTACTTAAAATTACGTTACAATTTTTCCAAATACTTCCTAATACTTCAAAATATTTCCAAATAGTTTCTAATTCTCCAAAATATTTTAAAATACTTAAAAATCCTTAAAAATCCTTCATATTACTTTAAAATACTTTAAAATATTAAGAAATACTTAAAATTACGTTAGAATTTTTCTAAATACTTCCCAATACTTCAAAATATTTCCAAATACTTTCTAATACTCCAAAATATTTTAAAATCCTTTATATTACCTTAAAATACTTTAAAATACTTCAAAATCCTTTGTATTACCTTAATATACTTTAAAATACTTCAAATTCCTTTATATTAATTTAGAATATTTCAAAGTCCTTTAAAAATCCTTTAAAATATTAAAAAGTACTTAAAATCACGTTACAATTTTTTCAATTACTTCCAAATATTTCAAAATATTTAAAAACACTTAAAAATAGTACAAAGTATTTAAAGATACATAGAATTTCTTTAAAATATTTCAAAATACTTAAAACTACTTTAAAATATTTCAGACTAGTTTTAAATACTTCAAAATATTTCAAAATACTTCAAAATACTTCAAGTGGTTTTAAAAAGAAAAATATACTCTTATAAATAATTTAAATTTTATAGAAAATTATGTTTAAAAAACTTTCATTCTTTAAAAAGTAACTTCAATTCTTACAAAATATTGAAAAATTCATTTTTTATTTTAAAAATTCATTTTTCATTTTAAAAATATATTAAAAAATATCATGGAAATTTTTCTATTCTTCTGATAAAGATCGTGAAAAACTCATGGAATTTTTTAATTAAAAATTTGTAGGAACCCTGATGTACTTTTAATACAAGTGTTTTAATGTATTTTGAATGCAAATATTTTAATGTAATTTTAATACAAATATCTTAATGCATTTGTAATACAAGTATTTTAATGTACTTTTTGAACAGTGTTTGCAAATATAACTGAATGAAAACCAATATATCAAATTCACTTCGAGTCAAAAAAATTTACTGATAAAATGTTATGTGACAAGATCAGATAATTCTCTGTCTAAAAAATTCGTACAAGAACAATTTTTTCGTTATATTTCAGTAATCCGTTTCGTCTCTGATTTTACTTTTATCTCGTTTATTTCACATTTTTGGTTAATTATTATTTCATATTGTCTGTAAAATAATTTATAATTTCATTTTATGAGTAAATTAATTTTCATATTATACGAGTAAATTAATTTTCTTATTTTAAGTAAATTGATTTTCATATTATGAGTAAATTAATTTTCATATTATGAGTAAATTAATTTTCTTATTTTGAGTAAATTAACCTTTAATACCTACAATATACGGCAATTTTCTTAAATGAATACGCAAATTATAAATTAGTGTACAATCATTTATCAAGAAATGGATTATTTCATTTTCTTTACAGAATGATAAACGATTTTTATTGAAAGTGGGGATCCTATTGTACATCCTTGACTAAAGAATCAATCCGTTCCTTTGACCGTTTTTAATTTACTTGGGAAATATGATATTCAAATTTAAATTGATGAATATGTCGATTAACTTTTTTTACAAAATTTTCTTGTACAGGTTCACTTTAAGATCAGGTTGTAATTACCTATGAGTAATAATAATTTGATGTCATTTGTAAGATAAAAGCTTAAGCATATGCATAAACTAATTAGAGAAAATGGTTATAACGACGAAAGGAGTTGATGTAATTATAATTATGACTTTTATCGTGTCATAAGAATTTCATATTTTTTCAAGTCGTATTATTGAACATGTTATTTTACTTTAATAATAATAATGATAATAATAATAATAATAATAATAATAATAATAATAATAATAAATAATAATAATAATAATAATAATAATAATAATAATAATAATAATAATAATAATAATAATAACAATAATAATAATAATAATAATAATAATAATAATAATGATGATACTAATAAAAATAATAATAATAATAATACAGTTTTATTTAAATTTCCAGTTTGATTAATTTATGTTTGAATTGAATAAATTTTCATATTCGAATCAAACAAAAGTTTCTCTCAATGCAACAATATTGTTTTGTTATTTTAATAAAAAATTAAAGAATTTTTAATACATGTATTTTAATTTCTGAAAAATTTCTGTACTTTCTGAAAAATTTGTAAATAACTGACATAATAATAATTGACAATTTTATAGATTATTATACTAACACATTTTTTTGCTTTTGTGATATTAATTTTACAGTGATGCATGTTTGCATGATATTTGCATGATGGAATGTTGAGTGGCAATAATGATGTTGATTATATAATTTTTTAAGATGACTAGTGAATTAATTTTACATTTATAACCACGTATCTATTTTCTTCAAAAGTGTCTTGTTTTCATCTGTGATGTTTAATTTACGTCGATAATTCAATCTTTCCCATACTTCTGGACTTCTACAGTTGTTTTTCTTCAGTGTATCTTTTGTGTTTTGTGTCCATTCACAATGTTCTTCTTCATGAACCTAATTAATGACATGACAAATGAAGTATTTTCGCTCATTGTGGTACAAAATGAATTATTATTTATTAGAAAGAGGAAATTTTTATTACTGTTTTTTATTTTATTTTTTATTTCATATTCTATATTTACTCAAAATAGTAAATATTTTTGCTTCCTCAAACTTTGTTTTTATTATTATTTTTTATTTTATTTTATATTTCATATTTTATATTTACTCAAAATAGTAAATATTTTTGCTTCCTCAAGCTTTGTTTTCTTTATAATGGAAAAGTGTATAGGAAATTTTTACTTGTAGGAAATATATATAGTAGTTTTTTTTAAATACAGTCAACTCTACGAATAGTGCCGCAGACTTGAACAAAGCGCAAAGAAAACAAAAGGGCGCCGAGTAAGAACAAAAGAAAAGCGGCACTATTCGTAGAGTTTTAGTGGCACTATTTATAGAGTTGACTGTACGTTTTATTTATATTTTTACTTCCGTTATTGTTAGTTATTGTTAGTTATTGTTAGTTATTGTTAATTATTGTTAGTTATTGTTAGTTATTGTTAGTTATTGTTAGTTATTGTTAGTTATTGTTAGTACAATAATAGTTACAACAATAGTTATTGTAACAATTAAAAATGAAAATCGGACAAATTATTTATTATTTCGTGAACTTCATTTGTTATGCGTTAATGTGAAAATTGTTTCTTAGTTCTACAAACACTGCTATATTTGTTATCTTTCTCGTCCACAAATATTGCTGTGATTTGATTATTTGATTTAGGATCTACGTATGTTTCTTCACATTTGCACACAATGCTTCTGGTCTACTTTGATGCTTTTAGGCTATTCATTGTCACTTATATGATTCATAATTTTTAAAGTTACATTTTTCACAAACATTATGAAGATGTTTTCCACAATTTTTTTTCTTTTCATTTCTGTTTGTTTCTTTTTTTGTTTCATTTTTTTTGTTTCTTTTTTGTTTCGTTTCTTTTTTTTGTTTCATTTTTTGTTTCTTTTTTTGTTTCCTTTTTTGTTTTTTTTTTTGTTTCTTTTTTTGTTTCTTTTTTTGTTTCTTTTTTTGTTTCTTTTTCTTTGAAAACCAGATTTCCTAATTAAAAACGTTAATATCAATAATATGTTAAAATTTGCCAAATTAGGAAAATTTTGCACAAAAAAAAGAAAAATCATTTACATTAGTTCCAAGTGTATCAACAGGTGATTTTACCAAAAATGTAACGTAAATGTTTGTTAAACGAAATTAACTCTGCTTATTATTTGTGTATTGTCTTCATGTGTTCTTCGTTTCTCTTAAAAAATCCTCGCAGAAATTGTATCGCTTAAATTGAGCTATTTCCGGTCTACTAGATCAATTCTCTTGGAGTCCAAGTTGAGAATTTTGTCATATCATTAGAGTTTCGATTAGAATGAATTCAATTCTTGCAGAATCTAGAAAATGTAAAGACGACGAGTTTGAATGCACGCCAGGGTACTGCGTGTCAAACTCCAGACGATGTGACGGAGTGAATGACTGCCAAAACAGAAGGGACGAGCTTTATTGTGGATCTTACAACAGTACGAAATATTATCTCATTATAAACGAATATATTCACGATATTTTACCAGATGCTCAGGACTAAGTATTTCTTTCAATTTTATTCCAAACTACATATATACAGGTCATCAAGAATTGAGGAAAAATAATTTTTTTTTTATTTTTGGTTCCTTTTATACCCTTTTCGGGTTTGAGGAAAAATAAATTTTACAATTAAAAAATTGCTCCGAGTCTCAAACGCTTCAATAGTTTATTACCGACCTGAAAATTTACTTGGTGTCGGACATTAAAGCATGAATTTTTATTTGACATTTGCCTGCGCATGTGATTGCAAATAATATTTGATTGGCAAATAATTCAATAATGTAGCTGGTCGATTTTAAGCTTCAGTAAAAACATTAAAGTTGGGTTAAACGATTATTTATTGAAATGGTCATAATTGAAATTTTTGTCTTCTTGGCATTTATTTCTGAGAGAAGTAATTTCATATTTCATGTTTGAAATTATGAATATTGTCGATTATGTTGTATTTATAATATATATTTCTTTTTATATAATTTGAATTTTCTTTTGTTTCATTTATTTGAGTTTGCTTTCTTTTCAATTGATACAGAAACTCGAAACTGTGGTCCTGATCAATTTGAATGTGATAATGGCCGTTGCATCAACATAAATTTGAAGTGCGATGGTCGCCAGGATTGTCGCGATTATTCTGACGAGATTAATTGCAATGGTAGATACTTATTTTATTTCTTGGTTAAAAGTTCTCTTGTTTTTTTTTCTTCGCCTTGTCCAAGAACTCGATTCAAGAATCTACATTCATTTTGCTTCCTTATAGAGGAAGCATTGTTTATTTTATTCTGAAGCTTCTTTTTAAAAACAATAAGTAAGACATCCATTATACAAACTTGAAGGTTTCCTATGATGATTTTAAAATTTTCGAAGCAATTTAATTTGTAGTTTAAGCGTAACTAAAAAAAAGCGTAACTTTAAGTGCACAAAATCATGTCGATAAGTTTATCAATATTCAATTTGTCAAAATCAAGTCGATAAATTGAATATTCATAAACTTATCGACATGATTTTGTGCACTTAGTTACGCTTTTTTTTAGTTACGCTTAAACTACAAATTAAATTGCTTCGAAAATTTGACAATCATCTTAGGAAACCTACAAGTTTGAAATTAATGTCTTACTTACAATTTTTAAAAAGAAGCTTTAAAAAAATGGAAATGAAGGTAGATTCCTAAATTATCATCCGAGTTCTTGAACATGGCCTTAATTGTCCATTATTATTTTCTAAACCGATGTTATTTGAAATTCTTACTTTTAATTTTACGTTTTACTTTTTGTACGTTTTACTTTTTGTACGTTTTACTTTTGTACATTTTACTTTTGTACATTTTACTTTTGTACGTTTTACTTTTGTACGTTTTACTTTTTATACGTTTTACTTTTTTACGTTTTAAATTTCGTACATTTTGATTATCAAGTTTAGAAATAAAAATGAACTTTGAGAAAATTTGTGTCTTTATTTTTGAGGAAATAATTGTCGTTTAGCAGAGAAAAATTGTTTTAATTTCAGTGACATCGTGTCCTGTGGATCAGTTCCGCTGCTTAGATGGCACCTGTTTAAATATCGACAAAAGATGTGACGGAATTCAGGACTGTCGTAATGGAGACGATGAAAACCAGTGTGGTAAGTTATCCAGGTTCATGTTTATTGATAATTTATTGATTTACTGGAGACAGTTTTAAATTGACTTTCTCGTACGAGTCGCAAGAAACTTGGGTCAACTATGAAATAATTGCCTCGATAATGATCGACTTGATCGAGTTTTTAAAAATACATAAGTACCTAAAGGATTAGTCGATTAGCTTATGAGGCTGTGAAGACTTATTGCGAAAGGCGTGGCATTTTCATTAGGCAAAAGATATATATCTATCCTTTATATGCATATAGGCACTTGGCATTTCGCGGTTGTAATTTTTATAGAAAATTCTTCCATTCTTCAAAGTAGTTAATCAGTTCATAAACGTATTTTAGTAAATTAAATAGCGAATCGATTATAGATGTTTAGTTACATTTACAGTATCATTTACAGTTATTTTACCGAATTCAAAAAGGCAGAATATGACCGCTGATTTAATTACTATTTTAGTTGTTAGGTTTCCTAAACTTGGGATACAATTCAAGCAATTCGATTTTTATTGTTTAAGATGCAAATTTAAAAATCGCTTCTAAAGTTATAAGCAACTTGAAGAATTGCTTATAAAGTGCATTTAAAGAGCTTATAAGCTCTTGAAATCTGAATAAGTGAAATCCACTTATTTTTAAGTCAAAAGTGTTCCACTCATTTCAATAAGTGAAATTTTCACTTATTTTTGTGTTAAATTTCACTTATTTTCATTTGAAATGTTCACTTATTTTCATTTGAAATGTTCACTTATTTTTGTGTGAAATCTCACTTATTTTTGTGTAAAATTTTCACTTATTCCTGTTTTAAATTTCACTTATTTTCGTGTGAAATTTTAACTTATTTTTGTGTTAAATTTCACTTATTTTCGTGTGAAATTTTAACTTATTTTTGTGTTAAATTTCACTTATTTTCATTTGAAATGTTCACTTATTTTTGTGTGAAATCTCACTTATTTTTGTGTAAAATTTTCACTTATTTAGTGTAAAATTTCACTTATTCCTGTTTTAAATTTCACTTATTTTTGTGTGAAATTTTAACTTATTTTTGTTTTAAATTAAACTTATTTTCATCTGAAATGTTCACTTATTTTTCTGTGAAATCTTACTTATTTTTGTATAAAATTTTCACTTATTTTAGTGTGAAATCTCAATTACTTTCGTGTCAAATTTCACTTATTTGTAAGTGGTGGAAGACTTTTGACTTAAAAATAAGTAGATTTCACTTATTCAGATTTAGCGTGTAAGCAAATTAAAATACTGCTTACAAAGTTATAAGCAACTTTAAAAATAAAAATAATTCAGCTAATTAAACCTTTAGTTTTGTGTAATTGAACTTAAAAATTGAAAAAAAGTGTCATTCTTGAATTGTAGTTACATTGTAGCGTATCTAGAAAAAGTAACAACAAAGTCGTGATGCTTCTCGTAACTAACTTGGTCACACTAATTTGTAGCAGATTCTAATATAAAACTAATGTGATAATAATTTGTCTAATCGTCTAATAATAGTCTTCAGAAATCGCACATACAAGAATTTTTCATCATTTACTCGATGGAAGGTCAACCTGATTCGTCTCCGAGCGCAAAAAAAAGAATTATTTATATATGCAATATGCAAATTTGGCGTCGTAAATTTTTTTTATTCTTATCGATTCTCACACCACCTACATTACGCCACCTCGTCCGAGTAAATGCATACCTAACTTAATTTATCCGCCATCACGCACGACAGAGCTTTTCAATTTTCCAGTACTTTACACTGACCAAACTCATTGAGACATAAGGATTTCTCTATTTTTCTGTCCCTTGTACCTTCCAAGAATTTTTATTTTCATGACTTTTGTTCTTTCTTTTACTTTTTTTTCTACTTTTCAATAATTAAGAAACTTGCGTTTAGCGGAGAATTAAGAATTCAGGGGAATTAATTAAACATGAAGACCTTTCCAAAAGTTTGTCCCACTGAATGAGGTGACATGATTTTTTCGTTTGAGTGATTTTGTCTTCTTTTTTTGTTTGTTTTGTGTTGGGTGGTGGGTTCGTGAAAAAGCTGATAATGAAAATTAAATGAATAATGAAAAATGCGGTGGAGGGTCTTTGGGTGGGATAAAAGCAAAGTAAAAAAGCATGAGTGTGGTGTATGGAGCAGGTTGCAAAGCTGCGGAATTTAGCTGCGCGGACGGAAGTTGCATCGACTATGGGTTGCAGTGCAACGGCTACGAGGACTGTCACGACGGCTCTGACGAGAAAGATTGTGGTAACTATGCCATCAACAGTCTCTACCATTTTTTTTTCACCTCACACATTCACCACAAACACTCTCTGCACCTTCTCTCGAAAAAGGATTTCTTTTCAGAAATCCCCTCATCAAGAAAATCCTTCATTACGAACTCTAATTCAACAAAACTAATTGTTTTGTTGAAAAATAATTGTTTTTTAAAAAACTAATTGTTTTGTTGAAAACTAACTTTTTTTTGAAAACTAATTGTTTTTTTGAAAACGAATTGTTTTGTTGAAAACTAATTTTTTTTTTGAAAACTAATTTTTTTTTGAAAACTAATTGTTTTTTTGAAAACGAATTGTTTTTTTGAAAACGAATTGTTTTGTTGAAAACTAATTGTTTTTTATTGAGATACTAAAATGTATTACATTTTAGTAATTAAGGCCATGTCCAAGATAATCTAGGGATCTACAATTATCTTTCTTTGTTTTGTTGTTTTCAACTGAAGTTGTTTTCAAAAATCTTGGGCATGACCTTAAACAATTCCCGATTTTTTTCAATAATTTAAAAAAAATTAAAAAGTTTTAATTGTTTTGATTGTAAATTAAATTAAAAGGTTTCTAATTTGTTCAAACTTTATTTTCTACTTCATGAGTTCGAATTTCATTTCATTTTGAATAGTAATGTTCGAAATGTATGTGTAATAATAATAATCGACATGTGTAACAATGTTTGAAATTATGTATTTGATCAAGTGGAAAACAGAGAGATTTTTTAAGCTTTTTCAATTCACTCTCGCACTTGCACATGCATACGTAATAATGCAATACACACCCCTGCACTTTATCATACAGGCACGAACGTGTATGTGTAAAAAAAGGGGTACGAAAACCCATAAAGAGACATGAAGGGAACTTCGTGCCTTGAGGCATTTTCAAGTCTTTTTTTTCCTTTATGCGTCCTTTCTTTTGCACCTTAAAACTCATTAAGACGATATAGTTTTCTTTTTGATCAATCATTTTCAATGTATGTAAACTTGATTGTCTTTTTCTTTCCAATAGCTTCCTATTTCTTGCTGTTTCCAAATTTCTCTTCATTTTCCTTTTTCTTTTCACTTTATGTTTTTCTCTTCACTTTTCTTTTTCTCTTCACTTTCCTTTTTTTACTTTTCTTTTTCTCTTCACTTTCCTTTTTTACTTTACTTTTTCTTTTCACTTTCCTTTTTTTACTTTCCTTTTTCTCTTCACTTTCTTTTTTTTAATTTCCTTTTTCTCTTCATTTTCCGCTTCTCTTAACTTCCTTTTTCGATTCTTCATTTTCATCCCTTCTCTTCTTTCTGACTCCGTTGATTTCTTTTATTAGCTTCTTCCGGTGTCCTTTTCTTTTTATCAGTTTATCTTTCTCTTGTCACCACAATTCTTAGCACAGTTTTCTACTGTCCTTTTTTCTTTCCTCTGCACTTGCAAGCAATGGATCGACAATTGTACGTCGAGAGAAAGGATTTACGGCTTATCATGAACGAATGGTAGCGTAATTGCAAAGCAGAAAGGAAACCATTGACTTGTTGCGACTTTGTACACACATTGTCCTCAAAAGGCCTCTTAGATATCAACGTATAGAAGACAATAATAAAATTACCCTCGCAATCTTCAAACATTTTTTTTGAAACGCCTGATCTTTATTATCCAACGATAATATAAGAAACAAAAGTCTTTTATAAAACTGAGTCGATTGATTTTTAACATTCACTTTATCTTTAAAGTATTCATTTAACGTATTCTTGTTTATTTTTGAGATTCGTATAAAATTACATTTTAGATTACATTTAAACCTTTAAATTACCTTTAATTTAATGAAATACAAAAATCAAATTTTACATTAATTAAAAATAGGTAAAAATTTTTGTAAATCTTGAAAAAAGACAGGCTTTTATGCAAATTAAATTCATATTTATTTTTCTATAAATACACGAAACCGTTCGTGCCTGTAGAACTTACATGAACTCGTTTTATTTTTATTTCATTGCTGTCGTCCCTCTCATACTTATCCACGAAAAACATTGTGTCGTTCGTGTATTAGACCAAGTTTTGAGGCGAAAAATTACCAAGACCGAAAGAAATCACAAGAAAAAGAAATCAGCACGCATTCGTGGACAAACTTCAAGATTGGAAGACAATTCCGTCAATTCTCACTCTCAAGGATCTGAATTAAAGGAAAAACATGAATTATGTGATTATACGAAAAATTGCTCAAAAACACACGTCACAAAGAAAAAATCAAATTTCACCAACAGCAGTACTAAACACAGGCAAAGTAAAGGTTCAAGAAAATCAAAAGCTGAGAAGAATATTCTTATTACCACAAATACGGAGCATTCGAATCCTTCGAAATCGTCTATGATTACAGTTCTGCAATACGAACCTAATATTCTTGATAAAAATCGAACCATAATTGTCACTACGAAATTTCAAAAAGAAGACACTTCTGTTTCGAAGGCGCCAAACAATGAAATTTCGAGTAACGCTGTAATCAAAATTCAAAATAAATTGACGAAAGCGAAACGTAAAAATGATAGAAAAGATGTTGATAAGTCAAAAAGAAAGCGGCACTTTTCGTCAACAGTGGAGCCTTTGTTAAATAATTTAGGAGTAAATGCGACAAGTGAAGATAAACATAAAAAGGAAGAGAAAGAAATCGAAACTGCTACAATAGACTCTGCAAAAGAGGATTTTGGAGTTATTGTTTTTTCTGCTTTTAAAACTGATTCAAAATTTGCGAGACAGAATGGTAATTTAACTGATAAAAATACAAACGACGGGAAAATATCCGGAAGTGACAAAAACGGGACTCAATACGTCAATATCACTAAAGAATTCATTGAGAGCAATATCACGTCGAAAAATTACAATACTTTTGTCGAAAATAATATCACTAATTTTAGTTTTAATGAAAATAAAAAAATCGAAAATAGTTCATCGTCTTTGAAAATTAGTAAAAATGAAACTTACGCGTCCACAGTCAATATTGTCAGTGCTTCGTCTTCAATAGCAGATTTTGTTACCGAACCTCCTAAAAAGAGAAGGAAAAGACCAAAAAATAAAAGGAAACGCAAAGAAAAGACATCTACAACCGAAAACGTTACATCTTCAATTCCAGAAGATGTTGAAGTTTTTTTAACAACAAAATCCCCTTTCAGGCAAAAAAAGCATGAAGATATTTCGACAGCGAAAAACAAGACAGCATCTAATAAACAAATGACAAACAAACATCTAAATGGCACAAAAGGAACGAGTAAATTGAAAGAAATAATTGTTGATTACGATAAAGTGAAAGGTAATGTTACTGACATTAGCATTGGAAATTACACAGCAAAAGTTGGATCTTCTGTTCATAAATATATCACAAAATATAATATTACTTATACTCTTCCTGACACAAACGATTTAATTGAAGCAATTACTAAAAAGAGTCATAAAAACCATGAAAATTACGAGATTTTTACGACCCCTGCAATTGAAAGTAACAAGAAAAAGAAACACAAAAAGAAGATGAGAACGACTAAAAAACCTCAAGTCAAAGTGGAAACTTTAGTTTACGAACAGAACGGCAATAAAAATAATGACGAAAATGTGAAGAAGGATTTGCCTAAGGATAAAAAAGCGAAAAATACTGTTTCTGAAGTTGTCGTGAAAAGTGAAAATTCAACCCCCAAGCATGAGCACAAGTTGCAAGGGCACGTTCATCGATGTCAAAAAAACTGTACTTATTGGCGAAAACTTTATGAAGATTTATTAAGAAGCGTTTCAACAAATTCAAATGGAACTTTTGAAGGTTTTACTCCAATAAATCCTATTGCTGGAAATTCATCAGAAAATGATCCAGATTGTTGGGGGCCAGATTTGAAGACTGAAAGCTTCACTCAACCTTCTCAAGAACTGGACAGAAGTACAATGGAAAATACAAGAGAAAATGGCATAATGGAGAAAAATGATACGTACAACACAGAAGAGAATAAAATAGAGAAAAATGTTGATATTAATGAAAGAAAGAACGAAGAGAACAAGAATAAAAGGAAAGAGAATGAAGCAAAGAAGAATGAAGCAAAAGAGAATGAAGCAAAGAAGAATGACGAAAAAGAGAATGAAGCAAACAAAATTGAAGCAAACAAGAATGAAGTAAACAAGAATGAAGTAAAGAAGAATGAAGCAAAGAAGAATTACGCAAAAGAGAATGAAGCAAACAAGAATGAAGCAAACAAGAATGAAGCAAAAAAGAATGATGAAAAAAAGAAAGAAGCAAACAAGAATG
Organism: Ganaspis sp. Gsp50; assembly: GCA_011057455.1. NCBI lineage: Eukaryota > Metazoa > Arthropoda > Insecta > Hymenoptera > Figitidae > Ganaspis > Ganaspis sp. Gsp50. The sequence goes on along the minus strand of WNHD01000268.1, from coordinate 6,950 downwards.
AAGTAAACAAGAATGAAGCAAAAAGGAATGAAACAAAAATGAATAAAGAAGAAGCACCATTAGAAACGGAAAATGAGATTGATGTAAAAGAATTTAAAACCAAGAAAGTAAATAATAAAACTAAAGAAGAAGAAATAGAAGAGGCAAATAAGAATATAACACAAGGAAAAGAAACCGTGTCCGAAAGTGGCAATCAAAACGAGGAAAAAATTAAAAATCCAAACCCAAAAGTAAAAGGAAAGAAAAGAAAATGGAAGAAAGGGGAAAAGAGAAGAAAAGGAAAAAAGAGAATCAAAACAACTACAGAGAATTTAGAACTGGGCACAACTGACTCAAATGTAGAGATTTTTAACATTTCTCGCGAAAAATCAAATAATTTTTCATCACCAGACTCTTTTTATAACATTTCCCAGACTTCGGAATCAATTCCAAAAGCTGACAATGTTATAGAAGAAACAGTGAAAGAGAGTTACAATTCTGCTGCCACAACCGAAACAATAAAACGTGGAGGTTGGGATTGGAATCTCGATATCTTTAAACAATTCTTCGATTTCGACACATCGAACGAAGTGAAAGAAGATTCAAAAAAGAGTACAGAGGATACAAAAAAGGTCAAAGAAGATTCAAAAAAGAGCAAAGAAGATTCAAAAAAGAGTCCAGAAGATTCAAAAAAGAGCAGCGAAGATTCAAAAAAAAGCAAAGAAGAAGAAAATACGTTTTGGTCATTAACGAAAGGAGATTTTTGGCAACCGAATGAAATTAGCACAAACGTATCAACCGATTTGTGGACAAGCTTTTTGGAAAGAAACAACCCAACTACAACTGTTCAAGAAACAAACATCGATTTCGATATTGCAACCAAAAACAGCAGTTGTATACCACCCGATTGCGAATCCACTAAAATCGAGGGAATCTATCTTCCAAATGCGACAGAAAAGTATTCCTCTTCAAAAAAAGGAACTCGCAAATCCAGAAAAAATAAAAAAAATTGCAAAAAAGGGTCCGAACCTGGAGCATGTGAGAGAAACAAAAAAAGGAAAAATTCGACAGAAAATGCGAAAAGTACTTCCAAGGCACATAATCACATAATCACTACAAAAAATCCGCTCGTTACAACAAAGATTTATAATCGTGAATTTATTTCAGATGAGGATTTCGATTCAAAGGAGACAAGAAGTCAGAAAAGTGATACGAGGAGGAAGAAGTTGGAAAATAGGGAGAAGAAAGAGGGCACTGTAGACAAGAAAAATGGCACAGCAGGCAAGAAAAATGGCACTGCAGAGAAAAATGGCATTGGAGACAAAAATGTCATTGCAGAGAAAAATAGCATTGGGGACAAAAATGGCATTGGAGACGAAAATGGCACTGCAGAGAAAAATGGCACTGCAGACAAGAAAGTTAATAATGTCAACAAGAAAGAAGCAGATACAAGTATGAAAGAAAAAAACAAGAATGCAAAGAGGAAAGAAATGGAACGTACAAAGGAAAATGATGCAAAAGAGAAAGAAAAGGAAAATGGTACTTCACAAACTAAAAATAGACTTTGGACAATGATTTTAAATAGTAATGAGATAGGTAACGAAATAATATCTGGAGAAAGATTGAAAAAAAACGACAAGTCGATTTTCTTTGACAACGAAAGAAAAAAGGGAAAAAATGAAGGTCCTAAGGAGGCAAAGAATGAAATGGAAGAGAAGATAAAAGAAGAAAGGAGAAAAGAAAGAAACAAAAATGAACAGGCGAATAGATTCAACAATGAACAGACAAATAGATACAATAATGAGCAAACAAATAGATACAATGAGCAGAAAAATAGGTACAATGAGCAGAAAAACAGATACAATGAACAGAAAAATAGATACAATGAGCAGAAAAATAGATACAATGAACAGAAAAATAGATACAATGAACAGAGAAATAGATATAATGAACAGAAAAATGCCTACAACAATGAACAGAAAAATACTTACAACAATGAACAGACAAATAGATACAATGAACAAAAAAATACCTACAACAATGAGCAGACAAATAGATACAATGAACAAAAAAATACCTACAACAATGAGCAGACAAATAGATACAATGAACAAAAAAATACCTACAATAATGAACAGACAAGTAGATACAATAATGAGATAAAAAATACCCACAACAATGAGCAGAAAAACAGATACAACGAAACAGATGATTACGATGAAGACGACGAGGATGATGCTAACGATGAGGATGCTGACGATTATAAAGATGAAATAGGAGATGATGACTACGATTTAGTGAATCAGTGTTTAGAGACTGAGCACTTTTGCGATGGGGTTTGTTTACCCTCTGTATTGACTTGTGATTCGAAAAAGCACTGTAGCGATGGAAGTGACGAGGAAAATTGTTCTGAGAAAAAGAAAATGAAAGGAAAGGTCATTATGACAGGACCTAATAAACTCCTTGAATCAACTAGCTATGAAAGTCGAGATCCTTGTGGAGAATGGGATTATTATTGTGGCGGAAAATGCATCAACGCTGGAAAAATTTGCGACGGAATTGTTGATTGTTCTGATGGAAGTGACGAAGATTGGCAAAAATGTGCACAAGGTATATCAGAGACTAAATATACCCTTTGGGATCTGTGTTCGTCCAGACTCGCTGTACAAAAATTGCTTATTGGGAAAATATTTAATTGACATACAATAAATGAACGTACAATAAGTATATATACAAAAAGTACTACTTGCGTTTTTAAGTCAAAAACATTCCACTCATTTCAGTAAGTGAAATTTTCACTTATTTTTGTGTTAAATTTCACTTATTGTTTTGTGTTAAATTTCACTTATTTTCGTGTGAAATTTTCACTCTGTTTTGTGTTAAATTTCACTTATTTTCGTGTGAAATTTTCACTCTGTTTTGTGTTAAATTTCACTTATTTTCGTGTGAAATTTTCACTTATTTTTGTGTTAAATTTCGCTTATATTCGTGGGAAATTTTCACTTATATTTGTATGAAATTTCGCTTATTTTCATGTGAAATTTTCACTAGATTTTTCTGTTAAATTTCACCTATATTCATGGGAAATTTTCACTTATATTTGTGTGAAATTTCGCTTATTTTCATGTGAAATTTTCACTAGATTTTTGTGTTAAATTTCACTTGTATTCGTGGGAAATTTTCACTTATATTTGTGTGAAATTTCGCTTATTTTCATGTGAAATTTTCACTCTATTTTGTGTTAAATTTAACTTATTTTCGTGTGAAATTTCACTTATTTGTAAGTGGCAGAAGACTTTTGACTTAAAAATAAGTAGATTTCACTTATTCGGATTTAGAGAGTACAATGAATATTATAAAACAAAGTATTACGAAAGAAAAAAGAAAAGAAAAAGTTTGCTAATTGGATTTTAATGCAGGGTGTTTTACGAATGCTAAAGATTTTTTAAAACCAGTTCTTTTGATTTTTAAAAAAAGAAATTAAATGTAAATCTTATAATTATTATTTAGACTGTTAGACTTTTAGATTGCTTTGACTTTTATATAGAAAAAACAAAATGTTCTTTTTCAATGCATCACCTGTTAATTTTCAAGATAAATTGAAAATCTACAGGCATATGCCTGTAAAAATCCAAGTTCATCTTGAAATTTAACATTTTGTTTTTCTTCTGTAGACTCTTTTGACTTTTAGAATATTTTGATTTTTAGACTCTTTTGACTTTTCGAATATTTTGACTTTTAGAATATTTTGATTTTTAGACTCTCTTGACTTTTCGAATATTTTGACTTTTAGAATATTTTGATTTTTAGACTCTTGTGATTTTTAGACTCTTTTGACTTTTCGAATATTTTGGCTTTTAGACAGTCTTCACTTTTAGACAGTTCTGACTTTTAGACTGCCTTGCTTTTTAGACTTTTAGACTGTTTCGACTTTCAGACTTTTAGAATGCTTCGACTTTCAGAAAACATGATTGATGTACGTTAAGCTTGGATTTTCAAAGTTCAGAAATAGATAAGAATTTAATGAGATTCTCCAAGTTTATAATTAAAATATTTCTCTATAGCAAATCCTGTGTTAAAAATTCACGTGCAAGAATAATTCTTGTCCATACAAGCATAGACAAAAAGGACTGCATTTGGAAAAAATAAATCGAGCAAATAAATTTAAAGCATCGTTGTATTGGCGAATGCGAGATCACAAAAGAGTTGGTGAGACTGTAAATAATTTACCTGTAAACGCTTGAAACTGTGTCGTCTTCGTTTTTCAGAAAGAGGTGTATACATATATATGTGAATGTTATTGAAAATACATGAAGGTGGATTTCGCTTTTTAGGTCTGTATGTTGAAAACCGATATCAATTTTAAACTTCAATATACAAGGGACTTTTGTTAAAAGAACACTGCAAATGGTATTTTTAAAATTATTGGATTATTTTTAATAATTATTAGATCGTTATTAATAATTATTAGATTGTTAATATTTATTAGATTGTTATTAATAATTAAACTATTATTAATAATTATTAAACTATTATTAATAATATTGCAATTATTAAACCATTATTAATAATTATTATTAAACTACTATTAATAATTATTGAACTATTATTAGTAATTATTGAACTATTATTAATAATTATTGAACTATTATTAATAATCATTAAACTATTATTAATAATTATTAAACCATTATTAATAATCATCGAACTATTATTAATAATTATTAAACCATTATTAATAATCATTGAACTATTATTAATAATTATTGAACCATTATTAATAATCATTGAACTATTATTAAATTATTATACATTGTGTACATATTATATCATTAGTGTATTGCATTAGTAAGTAGTACTTGATCCTATTCATATCTATTTATATAAACAAAATCATTTATTTGATGATTTTCTGTTTTCATTAAAAAATATATATCCCTGTACATATTTCCACAAATAGACACATACAAATAAAACTTTTATTGTAAATAACAAAGTAAGCTTTAAGTGTTAGAAAGCTTATTAAATTTTATGTAAAAATTGGGTAAAAGTTACAGGTGCTTTTGATGTATCAAGTAACAATCTCCAATCATCAATCTACTTGCTGCTATTTAAACTGCTTTCAATGTTTTCTATGTTCATATTTTTTTTAGCTTTTCAAACAAGTGTCTTTGTGCATTTTATGTAAAACGAAATTCATCTAGTTCTCAGCACATTCTGAAATAAGATTCAAATACGCTTTTTTCAAATTCACACTTTTGATTAAAAACACGTCAAAATTCGTGTTAGTATTAAAAACTACAAAGTTCGTATTTTTGTTATTAAAACACACTTGCCTGGATGATAAATGTCAAAGAATAATTGTTCGGTTCAACACATGTATGGAAATTTACAAGTATTTAGAATTTTCCAAATTATCTACAAATAAAAAAGAAAAAAGTTAAGAATAAGAAAAAGTACCAAAAAAGTAAATTTCGAGAATTCGTCTCATAAAAGAAAATACAAAAGTAGTGCATTCGTTTCTCTTCAATGTATTTTAAACAATATTTTTTTTAGAGAATTTTGGAGATCATTTCTTGCTCAAATGTATCACTATTTTTTAACAAATTAAAAAAAAGTTGTACGTTTAGGGTTTCAGAACTACGCGGCTAAAAATAGAAAAATCTAGACGAAAAATGATTCAATGTAAAAGATACGGATTTTGATAGATTTGATATTTTTTTTCAATAATTGGACGTATTTGATTAATAGACTAAAAAAACAGTATTTTTAAAAAATAAGAAAAGTGGAGAGTATTTTGTTCGTTTTTAAAAAATAATAAAATGGAGGAATAATTGGGTCACATTTAGAAGATAAGTGGGAGTTTAAAGAGTATATAGGAATTAGACATTGATCGCCTACGCAAGCCGATTCTCTCTATAGCGAAAAACAAGGTGTGAATACGGGTCAAGTATTTGATGAGACTTAATCGAAATCGTTTTACTAAATGGCACGCGAGAAGCCTTGTTTGATAAAAGGGAGTATATTTGATTGGCGGGTCCTGTAGGTTTGGCCCCGTGCCCTTCAATGGACTTCACCTGCGAGGACGGCTCTTGTATACCAAAGACCTCGGTTTGCGACGGATACGACGACTGCCCCAAGGCAGAAGATGAGCTTCATTGTGGTACATAATCCCTTTCCTTATAACCACTTTAGACACCAGAGAAAACACTCTTTTAATTATAATTCTGTCACTAATTTTTTTTTTCTTATTCCACTTAAATCGCTGTTATTCATTTTTGATAAACATTCATTATCATTTTATTGATTGATTGTTACTGGTGATTAATTACTAAAAGTAATTAATTAATACAATTAATTAGTCATTAATTGGACCTAAAGAAAATAAGGTATTTCTGCGATGGAAAGTCTGCCAAAAGTTACACCCAGAGAAATTGCTTATTGAAATATAATATATTTGAATCAAATAAGGATATTCTTTATTTGTTTGCATTTTTGTTTATTTCCATTATCTGTTAATTTCCATTCTTTGTTTGTTTCAATTTTTTGTTTGTTTCGATTTTGCTTCCATTCTTTGTTCGCTTCCACTCTTTGTTAGTTTCAATTCTTTGTTTGTTTCAATTCTTTGTTTGCTTCCATTCTTTGTTCGTTTCCATTCTTTGTTTATTTCAATTCTTTGTTTGTTTCCATTCTTTGTTTATTTCAATTTTTTGTTTGTTTCAATTCTTTGTTTGCTTCCATTCTTTGTTCGCTTCCACTCTTTGTTAGTTTCAATTCTTTGTTTGTTTCAATTCTTTGTTTGCTTCCATTATTTGTTCGTTTCCATTCTTTGTTTATTTCAATTTTTTGTTTGTTTCAATTCTTTGTTTGCTTCCATTCTTTGTTCGTTTCCATTCTTTGTTTATTTCAATTTTTTGTTTGTTTCAATTCTTTGTTTGCTTCCATTCTTTGTTCGTTTCCATTCTTTGTTT